>CM076975.1:34695781-34725781 GCA_039105355.1 Benthosema pterotum | reverse complement strand
TGGACCTGGGAAGGTCTGTTTGGTCCATTTCTCTCATCTGAAATACTTTCAAGAATCTACACAATTAGAAAATGTGGAAGAATTGTTATTCTGGTCAATGTTTGGACTGTTATCTCTGATCAATTGTGGACAAAGACTTGAAAGTCCTTAGTTTTGGGGTCCCAGAGACTAAACATCAAAAGGTGGTCCGTGGTTAAAATGCAGAATAGTTGGTCCTGGTATGAAAATGGTTGAAAACCCCATTTGAACACTGTCACAATGTGGACAGTATTTTGAACTAGCCTACTGTATTTTGAACTAGCCTGGGACAGTCCCCCAGACTGGGGGACTGTCCCAGGGACATTGTGGTCACCCAGGCCCAGACTGAACTGGGGCTGGCCTCATCAGGGGCGGATGTTTTCTCAGTGCAACTTCCCCGTACCCCAACCCCCTCCAACAAAAAAACACTCCAGTCCTCCACAGCTTCCCAAATTAATTTATACACCAACTATCACATCTCTGTCAATCACGTCTGTTTCGTCACCTCTCCTTTTATTATTAATATTGTGTGCTATTTTACCCTCCTCCATGAGTGCTGATGCGGGCAAATAATGTGAAAAGCAACAGTGTAGAGGGAATAAAACACATTTTGATCCCAGACTATAGGCTATGCTGTTGCATTTCACTGACAAATGTGCACATGTTGTAGACAAGCTATGTGCCGAAGAACTGGTTTGAATTGACTTGGATATATCTACGTTGTTTGGTTGGTAATTACATAAATATAAATCAGTCATTGTCCTTGTGGGAAATATTTCGCCTGGCTGGAACTGCGGCGGCTTTAAACCCCACAGCCCCGCCCCTCAGCACACTATCACATGAATCTGGACTAACACAGTTGATGTGAAAAAAAGTTTGGAAGGTTTTGCTGAAAACACTTTTTCGCATGGCTGTTCGTTTTGTTTCTTCGTTTCTGCGTTAGTCGTCATTGAGTTGTGGAAGTTTGCACAGTAGATCACTGTCGCGCCGTAGCCTACTGTCTGACCAGCAACTCGGCGACTGTGATTTCACAAAGTTTATCTGCAGGAATAGAAAAGGAAAACGGTCTGCCTGGCTTGAAGGTATGTGGGAGGATTGTAACGTGTTATAAGCCTTGCGATTGCTTTAGAAAGGGATCCTGTAACGTTACCAGGCAGTCTTTCGACTCTTTACAGCCTTTAAAGTCGATGGTTTAACGTCTACTTTGACATTTACTTGCTAGAACTTTTACTCCACCTTGAAATGGATCAGGCAAAGAGCGCACAGAAAACTGCTCTGGAAGACAAAAAATGTCAACAAATGTTTTATCTCACACTACGGGCAAGACGCGTATAAGTTCTTCCCTGCGACGTCCTATTAGCGCGTTTTCCTTCTGTTTATTCCGTGAGCTTGATTGTCTTTCTTGTTTTTTTCTATTAACAGAACTGTTTTGAAACACTAAGTTGGCAACATGGACGCGCATCATGGCGCGCCTCAGGCTGGGCAGCAGGTCGTGCACGTCCGCGGCGACTCTCAGACGGATCTGGAGGCTCTCTTCAATGCGGTGATGAACCCCAACAAGACCACCAGACTGCCGACCTCCCTGCCAATGCGCATGAGGAAACTTCCAGACTCATTCTTCAGACAGCCAGATCCCCGTGGTGGTGGCCACTCCAGACAAGTATGGAGGCCCTCAGGCTCAGCTATAAACAGCTACAAACAACATTAAGTGGGCTGGCAATAAACAGAATTAAGATACTTCAAATCAGGGGTTTTCAACCTTTTTGATACCCACTATACATTCAGAATTTGAGCTACGGACTACCATTTGATGAGAATTTTAGCCCCACAATCCCCCAAAACTAAAGATTTATTTAGTTTTTGTCACAATACCAGGCTGGAGCTCGGAAACAAAACAGGCAATCATACAGATCAAAATTACCTCTAGACCTCTAGTTGTGTAGACTTGGGCTAATTCACATGGTGAATACTTTAACTCTTGAGAGTGTAAAATGAAACCAAATGTACCTGCAAGGGTCTATTTGGTTTCTTTTTTACGCTCTCAAAGAGTTACATCTGGTTAACCAACTTTCCATCATTTAGCCTGGGGACCACCTGGAACCCTCTCAAGGACCACTGATGGTCCCTGGACCACTGGTTGAAAATCACTGCTTTAAATGAACTCAACAATATTGGTTTCGTTGCTGGTGATTGCCAGTGTGTTTTGCTGGTCTTTGTAATGCTTGGACCTTTGCTTGCAATGCTGATGATCTGGGAATGGTATACTGTTTATATAGCTGTTACTAACACACTGTAATTGCCTAAAATGTAAATGAAACTAGTACATCTATTAATACATTTACAACAAAACAATCAACTTAGCAGCACATTATGCAGTAAATACAGAGTTGACCAAATCCATTTAGCTTTTGGCCTTTTCTTTTATTCGTACTTTTTCCGTCCTTGTTGTTTTGTTCACCCTATTTTATTTTTGCTGCTGTTGTTTCACTCCAGGCCAGTTCAGATGGAGGTGTGTGTGGTTCCCTCACTCCCCATCATGTCCGTGCCCACTCCTCCCCAGCCTCACTGCCAGTCAACTCCCTCTCGACTCCAGCAACAGGTGGAGCAGCAACACCCATCATCCCAGATGATGTGCCACTCCCCCCTGGTTGGGAGATGGCCAAGACGGCTACCGGCCAGCGATACTTCCTCAAGTAGGGCCACGTTTTGATTCTGTTTTCCATTGCCTTTGGTGGTTGCGTCAGGTGCTTCTCACTGTTTCACCTACTATCACAGCATGATACCAAACTGCCACCCTCCCAACAGAACCTGTCTTACTACACAGGCAGGCTGTTCTTAAAGCTATATATTTCAGAAGAAGCACGTAGTCGACTAATAGGAATTGGTTGACTAATTAAGTAGCTGATTTAATCAACAAATGTGCAAAACACTCTTGCGCAGAGACGATCTGTCATTGAAATGACAGATAAACTTACGCAATCTTGTTAATCAAACAAGATTGTAGTGATTGAAGTGGTTAGATACATACTCATACTATTAACTGTACAAGAACAATTGCTGTAGACGTAGATGGCCAATAGCCACAATTGCAACACTAGATTTTGTATAATTGGTTCTCATTAGCACAGTGTGCATTATGTGCAAATTTGAAAGAGGTGGTACGCAGGAATGTTGAGTGACTTCCAATAAGTGCTTCCAATATTGTCTTATAATCTGATGTTGTCAATAGAGTGCCTTTAAAGCAAAGACACTGAACTCCAAGCTCACTGATATTAGTGATTGAAATTGTCCATGTGTCTGTTCACCTCAAAACACAATCACGTAAATAATGAATAACAAATAGAAATCTAGACCATAAAAATTGATGAGAAATAAAAGTTCTAGTTGATGAATAATATGAGAACCTAATAGGCACTGTGCAGTCCTGGGGTGCATGGGTTTATTTGTATAAGAAAGGGGGGGAAAATCCTCGTAAAGGACAACTCCAAGCCACTAACCTTCCATGCCTAAACGGTGCTATGATATGTTGGACAAAAGTGTCCCTCCCACAGGCGTGATGGTAAAACAGTTACATAGCATTGATTGTAATAACTAATAAATAGTAAACTTTATTTCTATTGCATTCCTCAAAAGTGAAATTAGGCTTTAGTTCTGTTTTCAGCAGCATATAGAGCGATGACTGTACATGTGCAGAGTGCAGAAAGACGTAGTGTTCACAAGGTAATGTGATTGTACCATACACACACTATCCAAGCCCTTGCACAAGCTGGTTTGGTAAGGAGGATGCCTCTAAATGAAACTGTGACCTAACAGCTTCTGTTCCAGTCAATGACAAGTTTACTGTTGCATAAGCTCAGAATTACGCCTTTGTTTGTATGTGTGTGTGTGTGTGTGTGTGTGTGTGTGTGTGTGTGTGTGTGTGTGTGTGTGTGTGTGTGTGTGTGTGTGTGCGTGCGTGCGTGCGTGCGTGCGTGTGTGTGTGTGTGTGTGCATGCACGTGCGCTCATGTGGCGTGTGGTGTGTGTGTGTGTGTGTCTGTGTGTAACTGCATGCATCCACCTTCTCTGGTAATACAGGTAAAGCAGGTCCACACAAAACGTGTCCGCACAGAAATGTCAGACCAGTTTCATTGGCTTTGCAGATATAACTGTGTTGATATATATAATTTGGTGAAGATTATTTTTTGTTTATTACACTTTTGGTTACTACTTTCTGGGGGGGTGAGAGAGACTCCTATCGATTCGTATCAATTCAAGGTTGTATTTTTGTGAGTTAAAGTCAAGGCTCTGAGTTTAACGTTGGGGTATGGGTTGAGGTTATATATATTTATTTTATTCGGTTATTTAGACGGGATTTAGACGGGACAGTGCATATTCATGGACATTACAAAATAAAGTGCAATGTAAATATAAATATATATAAATTGTTATGTTGAAATCAATGGAGTTCCCGTGTGTGTGTGTGTGTGTGTGTGTGTGTGTGTGTGTGTGTGTGTGCGCGTGTGTGTGCGTGTGTGTGCGTGTGTGTGTGTATAGTCACCTGGATCAGACAACAACTTGGCATGACCCTCGTCTTTCCCAGCTTCAATCAATGGCTGTACAGCTTCCGGTGTCTGTTGCTCCAGTTTATACTCCATCTCTGTCCAACTCCACATCCACTCCACAACAGACTCAGAGCACCAGCCCAGAAACAGGTACCAGCAACCCTTCATTTCACCTCTTCCATTCAACATCTATTAATGGGCATTTCTCCTGCAATTTTCCAATTACAAATGATAATTTAGGCATTTGAATTCGAATACCTTTTTACCAGCAGTAGTGATACATGTGGAGAAAGTGGCCTTGGTCAATACACCATCATGGGGACAAACATGGCCATCCACAGTTCTGTGTTGCTGTTCTATTTACAATGTTAGAATGTAGTTGCTAATTTAACTGGACAATTTATACACTTTCCGACTTATGAATGAATAAACTAACAATGAGGTTTTCTTAATTTTTTTATTTATTTTTTAATAACTGACAAACCCTTTCAAATCAGCGTTACTTACCCCATATTGTCCCAAATACGGCCGCCATTTTTCAACTCATTTCGTATAAAAACAACATTGAATGTCAAATAATATAGGCCCTGAATATAAGACGACTCCATTTTTTAGGATATTTCTATTGAGAAAAAAAACTGTATTATATTCAGGCCAATAGGGTATTTACTTTGTTGAAATGTACTGAAGTTAAGTGGCATATCACATGTCATGCACCTCTGACCTTAGTCGACCACTGACATGCGTCCACATGGTTTTGTTTTAGAACAACCACAAACAGAATACCAGGGATTTTTGAGTTTGAGGGGCAAAAGATGCTAAAGCACGGTCTTGCAACATGTACAGTATAGTGTACAGCAGGGGTGGCCAACCCGTGGCTCGCGAGCCACATGCGGCTCTTCAGATGGTTACATGTGGCTTTTAAGGGGCTTCCACATGAAACCATCAAAAATCTTTTTTTTATACCAGGGCCCACCATTTATTCAGAATCTGAGCCATGGATCACATTTGATGACATTTTAGCTCCATTTTAATCCACAACCCAAAGCTAAAGATTTGGTTTACTTTTGTCAACAATTCCAGGCTGGATTTCAGAGAAAACAAAACAGTCCAACATACAGATCAAAATGGCCATTAATCTTCTACATTCTCTAGTTGTGTAGACTTGGGCTAATTCACATGATGAATATTTTAACTCTTGAGAGTGTAAACATGAAACCAAATGGACCCGCAAGGGTCCATTTGGTTTCATGTTTACGCTCTCAAAGAGTTACATCTGGCAACAACTTTCCATCATTTAGCCTGGGGACCACCTGGAATCCTCTTTGATGTGGCTCTTTGCAGTAACACAATGAAAAATGTGGCTCTTAGTCTGTGACCGGTTGGCCACCCTGGTGTACAGTATTATTTTAACAGTATGTGTGAATGAATAACCATTTTGGACAAAAATAAATAAATACATTAAGTAAACAACAATAATAATAATAACAATAATAACTGTTTTGTATTGGAAATGCAAACTAGTTACAGACATTTAGATTCATTTTCATGACTTATTCACAAATTACTTTGGAACCTGTTGCTGTCTGCTGAATATCCAAATATTCCAGTCTTGAATTTAATGTTTAGGTTGTGTAGGATTTAAATAGATATCCCGTTGCCACAACAAGCTGCTATTTGATGCCACCTCCTGCTTAATCTGAGAGTGATTGGCAGTTCGCTTTCTCAGACCAATGCTGGACTTGGTGGGAGCAGAAATCGATGGAAGTTCACTTAAATGTGTAGTAAATTAAATGGCCAAAATGTGAAATCAACAGAATGGCAATTTTCATCTCTTGACAATGATATACAGTAAATCATGAAGACTGATGCACATACATTAATCATGGCTTTATCCCCCAAACAAAAACAAAGAACTTCAGGTAGATCTTTTCAATCTATCCTATGCTGAATAATGATTCGGGTACATTCTTCATGAACAGTAAACTTTCATGAAGCATTGTTGTCACATTTTGTGGATAATGTGTGTGTAATTGACAGGGTTACGAAATGCCTAGTTACAGCCTTATATTGAGGGTACTTTGCTGAGTGGCAATCCAAAATCAGTGGCGTTCATGCTGCAATCTGCCTGTGTGTGGAAAGCAGGCTTTTGGGCCTGAAGATGGTGCCAGAGGACATGTTGTGCATTTATTTTCAGTGCCTTTGTCCAAGTTGCTTGTTCATTACATTCACCCATTCACACACACATTCACACACACTGATGCAGTGGCGCCAGAGTAAACCATGCAAGACATCAACCCACACATCAGTTTCAATTAGTGGTTCAGCTCAAGGACACCTTAACACTAACTTCCAGCTCAAACCCCGGGGAGTCAAATATGTCCTGTCCTTCACATTCTACCAGTAGTTCTTTCATTTCACTGCTGGACAAAACCGACATTGTCATCCTTGGAGGCCTGCCAGCTAAAAGACATTTAATAATAATAATAATAATACAATTGACATTAATAATCTGAATAGTGTTGTGACTGTACTGTCCAGGTCCATTGCCTGAAGGCTGGGAGCAGGCTGTGACTCCGGAGGGAGAGGTCTACTACATTAACCATTTAACCAAGACTACGTCATGGCTTGACCCTCGCTTAGGTAACATACACAACACATTCTTGTTTCTATTTTTTTCTGTATTGTTAGAAATCCATGGAGATAAATGTTTGTTCCTATATCTGTCATATACCACTGTTTAGCATGGTAACAAATCAAAAGAAAAATGAATAATATACATTCAAATGCTGCCATAGTGTACCTTTTCATATCTGTTTTGAAGTGCAAAAGATTTTGATGATTTTGTTATGTGTTATTAATTATTAATTGTATATTATTTGTACTGTTTTCCAGCCCAGAAGGTCAATCCTGGCCTTGTTGGCATCACAACACAGCAAAGGCAAGAAAAGGAAAGGCTTAGATGCAAACACCAAGGCCTTACTCAGCCCATCACAGCGCAGGTCAGGTCAAATGTAACTTTACCCAGATCTACTGTATGTCTAAGAGTTTGCAATGTATCTCACTAGAGTCCGGTGAGGAATAGCCTTTATTTAATTAAAAGTCAGCTGCCAACATGTTTCGACCATGAATAGCCTTCATTAAATGAATGAGGATTTTACTGTATAGGATACGGGAGGAAGGAACCAGCTGCCTAGTGGAATGGACCATGACAGGAACACACAGAATCTCCTCCCCTCTCTGGACGTCAGGATCAGAACATCCAAGCATGAGACTGCACTCAATGGGTGAGTTTGCATTCATGCGTTGGTTGTATATTATATTCCATTGCACTGCGTTTTCCACTAACATTCGATACAGATGCTTTGTAAGGTACATTTGGGTTGTGTGTGCCGATTCACTTGCAGGGCCCACTCTCGGAATGAGAGTACCGACAGTGGCCTGAGTGTTAGCAGCTTACCCCGTGCTTCAGACCACATGCTGAACACTGCAGAACATATGGACACTGGTAATGGACACATGCAAGTAACCATACAGTAAAAGCAACGTCAGAAACATTCACCTATTCTGAAACTCTCAAATGGTTGTAGAACTGTACTGTACCCAGTCTGGAATAGTCTTAAAGGGGAACTCCACCCATTTTCACCATTCTAATATGTCATTAGTATACCCTACAGGTGCTGGGTGGACATGATAAAAAAAAAGTTACCCCATTCTGTTGTTTCCAAGAAATGGAGGTCTGAAGAAAACCACTAACATGGTGAAACATCTTGATGACATCATCAAGATGCATTTTCACCATGTTAATGGATTTCTTTAGACGCTTCTTGAAAATGGGTGGAATTCCCCTTTAAGTGCCGTCGAGTGAGAAAAATCACCCAAGACACACGGCTCATAAATTAGATTATTCAATAACGATATAATACGTCCCATAATCTGATGCATCATTCCTGACCAGGGCTTGGAAACGAAATTATTTTTCAGGAACGGTTCAAAACCGGTTCGGGTCAATGTATATTTAACGTTTTCGTTCTGGCAATCGTTCCAGCACCAAACTGAACCGTTTCGAACCGGTTCGGAACTAAAAATAGCGTTCGTTCTTATCGTTCGGTAATGTTTGGCGGATACATGTGAAGTTGTTTACAAACATCAGGCTTGTCCACAGCACTTTGAGTTTACAATAAAAGCGCACGTGGCTGTCGGGGCACGCTGCCTGGATTAGCCTATTCCAATTTCATCCATGTTATTACCCTACTAGCCAGGGGAGCAGAGTGTGTTCACTGCAGCAGCTACTGAGCTTTCACAACTTTGGTCAAATAACTATCTTTGTATGTAGGCCTATTTAAGCCTATAGTTTTATTTATGAATGTCAGTAAGGCCATTGCATGCGCTGTCTGTCTGTCTGCATCACGGCACACAGCGTACATGCATGGCTATATGGAGTTGGACTCACCACAGGGAGCTGTTTGGTCATTAAATGTGCGTCTATATTGTCGAGGAGCAGGTAGGCCTACATTAATCCACTCGTGTTACACAGAATATCTGCTAGAAGCTCGAGTCTTTGGAGCGGGGCACACGTTCAAACTTGGAAGATGTTTTTTCGCTTTCTGTCGCGTTAGTTAGTTCAGGGCAGGCCCGGCTCAACATTTCACAATTGGGGGGGGCAGGCGAAAACTGGATGCGACAATTCTCGTTGTAGTAAGGGCGTTAGGGGGGCATTTCCCCGTGAATATGCTTATATATAGCCGTCCCTGAAGTGCATTCGATTGCAATTGCAACCAAAAAAAGAAATGAACGGAAGAAAGATGATGATCACAGGCGCTCTCCCCGAGACGCAAGATGAATTATAATTTATATAATTTTATAGTTATAGTGCATATACTTGTTTATAGTGCATATACTTGTTTATAAATATAACAGTCACGATCTGCGTGTTTATAAAAAATAAACTCAACTTTAACGCAACTATCCACAGAGATCAGATAGCTGTGTTACAAAGAGCACCTTTATATATCATTGATTGAGAACGTTCTTTGAACCGGTTCAAAGCCCTGTTCCTGACTGCATGCAGTTGTTTCTGTCTTTTAATTGGGGAAAACCCCTTTTTCCACATGCATGCCTGGAAAAATGACTTGATTGTTCTCTTGATTGTTCTTGTTCTCTGATTGGTTTAGGTGACTCTGGAGAGGTGGAGTCTATGTCTGTACTGCCCATGTCTGAGGGGGAGGAGCTAATGCCTTGCATCCCAGAAGCTTTGAGCTCTGACCTCCTGATGGACATGGAAACTGTGCTTTCTGGATCACACATGGACAAGGACAGCCTTCTCACCTGGCTATAGACACACACACACACACACACACACACACACACACACACACACACACACACACACACACACACACACACACACACACACACACACACACACACACACACACACACACACACACACACACAACCTTACCTACCGTGTTTTGAGGTGAGGATCTTGAGATTTGTACAAATCAGCGCTTTGAAAATGGTACAGAACACTATACACAACTTGTTTGTGTGACTGTGGAACGCTGCTGGGTTTCTTCTCCCGTCGGATGCCATTTTTGCAGATGTGAATTTATTTTGGGTAATTGCGCCCTCCTCATTTTTATATTGTTCCTCCTGGGTCCTTCTCTCACCATTGGCAACTACAGGATAAGCCTTCTACAACCAAGGCTTACTCATTCCGCTTACATTGGTGAGTTAGGCCGGAAGCCTAATTTATATTTCAACTATGTGCAACCTCATCGCTCCACAATAATAACTGACTTTCAACTTAGAGAGAGAGAGAAAAGAGGTTATTGTCATTAAGTACCGTACAGGATAGATTTAAGCCTCTGTTGGCCCATTGCGGGGAGTTCTTACATTCTTCCCATTCTCCACCTGTTCTCATGTAAACTATATTATAACCTATACTATTTTAATGTCTCGGGTTGTTTACTGAATGTGCTGTCCAATCTTAGATTAATTCTGAGTTGTAAATGATTTATAAGACTGTTTGTTATAACCGGCTTTGCTCGCTTAGGCTATATAACCTCTTAAATAAAGAATGTGTTGAGGGCTCTGTGTGAGGAACCCTGAGCTAAAACAAAGCATCTTACCCCAATAAAGGTACTCTAGGGAGATAAAAGCTCTCTCATACAGTCTAATACAAGATACTATATATATAGCATATTATTTATCTTTATTATGCATGACAGTAGCTATGTATGTTGTGTGTTTATTATTTTGTTTACTGACTCTTGTTCAAAGTCAGACTTCAGCTTTGTATTGGCACATACAAAGCAGGGCCATTGTTTTGTATGAATTGTTGCTTTGTTTTGCTTTTGTGTTTTATGCATGTGTTTTATAAGAAAACATTGTTATTTTCACTATAATCATTTTTAATCACATTACTGATTAATAAAACTGTTGAATATGCTTATGTAATTGTTAGTTTATGTGTCAAATTGAAAGGTATTATAGACAAGCTTTTAGCCAAGAATCTTAACACAGCATATACTGTACAGTACAGGCCAAAGGTTTGGACATACCTTCTCATTCAATGCATTCTCTGTATCTTCATCACTATTTACATTGTATATTCTCAATGAAGGAATCAAAACTGTGTAATTACTGTACCACACCAAAAAAAAGTGTGAGACACTGTAACTGAAAACATGTCTTTTACTCTAGTTTCTTCAAAGTCAATCAATCATAACTAGTCAGATCTGGCTGGCTCAGAATAGCTTAGCTATAGCTTTATTATTTTGACTGGCGGTGAAGACGTCCTGGAAATGACATAAGATGGTCTCCATATGGGCTGTGATTTGACCTAGTCCTCACAAGTCACTGGAGGACTCATCCAGACTGTAGATTCAAGAGACATTCTTATTCTGGGCCAAATCTGACTAGTTATGATTGAATGATGATTGTCTCTTCTCAATCTGACTGATTCATCCAGAGACATCGACCTTTAGTGGTCAGAATTTGTGTTAATTGAAATTGAAGGTATTGTGGGGCAGCTTTGAATAGTCTTGGATTGCCTTAATCTGGCCGTGTTTACTGGGCATAGTATTTTGGTTTTTGAGGATTTTTGAAAAATGATAAACAGGTCCATGATCTTGGAGGACATACGAGGACATAAGTATAGTTTTCCAGTTGTTTTCGAGGATTTTCAAAGCCATAGCCATAGCCTGTCATTTTCCTTGATTTGGTCATTTTTTTTTAAATTCATGTAAATTAATTTGATTTTGTTGAACCTGTAAATGACAACAAAAAAGAAAAAAAACTAAGGCACTGGTTGTAGTACTTCTGGTTTACCGGAACAGGGTTCAACTCCCTGCGGTGCCCTGCTCAATATGTTGTATTTACATGGTTTATTTTTTTATATCATGCTCATTGTGTTGACAAAAAACAAACAAACAAAAAAAGACAGTACAAGACGCCCATGCCTTGGACGACATACTATAGTGTGTCGTTATTCAACGTTTTTGAGACTTCGAAAAATAGCGAAATCAATGAAAAAACGTAAGGCTATAGTCCAAGGTCTCGAACAGCATACTATACTGGGGTCCATGGTAGTATGGTGTAGTGGTAGTATATCGTCTTTAGTCATTTTTGTAGTCATTTTTGCCAATGGCTATAGTTCATGGTCTCGGGGTGCATACTATAGTATGTTGTTTTCAGTCTTTTTCAGCAACTTTTGGCGATTTTCGATAAATTATAGTACGCCATTCTTTGTCTTTTTCAAGGATTTTCAAGAAATGACGAAAGCGGGGAAAAACAACAGTTTGTATTGTCTCGGATAACTACTTACTACTATAGTAGGTCTATGGTTTTTCATCATTTTTCAGTGTTTTTGAAGATTTTCGAAAAATGTTGAAATCGAGGAAAAACTACAGGCTATAGTACATGGCCTTGGACAACATACTACGGTAGATGTTTGAATGTTAGGAAGCAATGTAAGCCCAATGCATTCACAATGGCAAGAGCAAAAACTTTATTACGCTTTATTATTTTTTAAACTTTATTATTTGTCCTAGACCGAAACCCCATTTGAGGCTATTAACGTTCATTACAGTGGACATGTTTGCCTGGAGAGGAATCTTTGAAATGTTTAATATTAATATAATGCTTCCAAAATCCTCAAAAGGATGAAAAACGGCATGCTGTGCAAGACCATGTACTATAGCCCGTCGTTTTTGCCAGGTTTCGTCAGTTTTTGAAAATCATCGAAAACGTATAGTATGTTTTTTTTTGTTTTTGTTTTTTTCAAAAAACCTCAAAACGATAAAAACGGCATCCTGTGGAAGACCATGTACTATATCCTTGTCGTTTTTTTTCCCGAAATTTTGACATTTTTGGAAAATCCCCCAAATCCTCAAAACGATGAAAAACAGCATGCTGTGCAAGACTGTGTACTATAGCCTTGTCTTTTTTTTTAATGACATTTTTTGAAATCCTCAAATCAATGAGAAACGGCATGCTGTGAAAGACCGTGTACTATAGCTTTGTCGTTTTTTTTTTTTTTTTAAATGACATTTTTCGAAAATCCTCAAAACGATGAAAAACAGCATGTTGTGCAAGACCGTGTACTATAGCCTTGTCGTTTTTACAATTTTTTTTGAAAACCCTCAAAAATCTTCAAAACGATGAAAAATGGCATGCTGTGCAAGACCGTAAGGCTATAGCCTTGCTTTTTTGACATTTTGTCATATTTCGAAAATCTTCAGAAATCATCAAAACGATGAAAAAACGTAAGACTATAGCCGTACCGTTTTTTTTTTTTATTTCAACATTTTTTGAAACCCCTAAAAATCCTCAAAACGATGAAAAATAGTATGCTGTGCAAGACCATAAGGCTATAGCCTTGCATTTTTGCGAGATTTCGTCATTTTTCGATAATATTAAAAAATCATCAAAATTATGAAAAAAGTAAGGCTAATTCTTGCGTTTTTTTTTTTAATTCCGACATTTTTCGAAAATCCTCAAAAATCCTCAAAACGATGAAAAACGGCATGCTGTGCAAGACCGTGGACTATAGCCTTTCTTTTTTGCCAGTCATTTTTTGAAAATCGTCGAAAATCCTCATGGAAGAGGGTAAGGCTATAGCCTTGCGTTTTTTCAAAATTTCGACATTTTTTAAAAATCCTCAAAAATCCTCAAAACGATGAGAAACGGCATGCTGTGCAAGACAGTGGACTCGTTTTTGCCAGTTTTATTCATTTTTTGAAAATCGTCGAAAATCCTCAAAATGATGAAAAACGGCATGCTGTCCAAGACCGTGGACTATAGCCTATGATGAAAAACGGCATGCTGTCCAAGACCGTGGACTATAGACTATTTTGCCAGTTTTTGTTATTTTTTGAAAATCGTCGAAAATCCTGAAAATGATGAAAAATGGTAAGTCTATAGCCTTATGTTTTTTCAAAAGTTCGACATTTTTCAAAAATCCTCACAAATCCTCAAAACGATAAAAACGGCATGGTGTGCAAGACCATGGACAATATCCTTTCGTTTTTGCCAGTTTTCGTAATTCGTTGAAAATCGTCGAAAATCATAAAAAAGATGAAAAACGGTAAGGCTATAGCCTTGCATTTTTTCAAAATTTCGACATTTTTCAAAAATCTTCAAAAATCCTCAAAACGATGACAAACGACATGCTGTGCAAGACCGTGGACTATAGCCTTTTGTTCTTGCCAGTTTTCGTCATTTTTTGAAAATCGTCAAAAACACTCAAAATGATGAAAAATGGAAAGGCTAGCCTTTTTTTTTTTTTTTTTTTTTTTTTTTACATTTTTCAAAAATCTTCAAAAATCCTCAAAACGATGAAAAATTGGCATGCTGTGCAAGACCATGGACTATAGCCTTTTGATTTTGCCAGTTTTCGTCATTTTTTGAAAATCATCGAAAATCCTCAAAATGATGAAAAACGGTGAGGCTATAGCCTTGCGTTTTTTCAAAATTTCAACATTTTTCAAAAATCCTCAAAAATCCTCAAAACAATGAGAAACGACATGCTGTGCAAGACCATGGACTATAGCCTTTTGTTTTTTCTCCAGTTTTCATCATTTTTTGAAAATCGTCGAAAATCCTTGTGAAAAACGGTAAGGCTATAGCCTTGCGTTTTTTCAAATTTTCTACATTTTTTGAAAATCCTCAAAAATCTTCAAAACGGTGAAAAACGGCATGCTGTGCAAGACCGTGGACTATAGCGTTTTTGCCAGTTTTCGTAATTTTTGGAAAATCGTCGAAAATCCTCAAAATGATGAAAAACGGTAAGGCTATAGCCTTGCGTTTTTTCAAAATTTCAACATTTTTCGAAAATCCTCAAAACAACGAGAAACGACATGCTGTGCAAGACCATGGACTATATCCTTTTGTTTTTTCTCCAGTTTTCGTCATTTTTTGAAAATCTACAAAAAATCCTTGTGAAAAACGGTAAGGCTATAGCCTTGCGTTTTTTCAAATTTTCGACATTTTTTGAAAATCCTCAAAAATCCTCAAAACGATGAGAAACTGCATAATGTGCAAGACCGTGGACTATAGCCTTTTGTTTTTGCCAGTTTTCATCATCGAAAATCCTTGTGAAAAACGGTAAGGCTATAGCCTTGCATTTTTTTCAAAATTTCGACATTCTTTGAAAATCCTCAAAAATCCTCAAAACTGTGAAAAACGGCATGCTGTGCAAGACCGTGGACTATAACCTTTCGTTTAGTTTTCGTCATTTTTTGAAATTCGTCGAAAATCCTCAAAATGATGAAAAACAGTAAGGCTATAGCCTTGCGTTTTTTTCAAAATTTCGACATTTTTCGAAAATCCTCAAAAATCCTCAATACGATGAAAAACGGCATGCTGTGCAAGACCATGGACTATAGCCTTTTGTTTTTGCCAGTTTTCGTCATTTTTCGAAAATTGTCGAAAATCCTTGTGAAAAACGGTAAGGCTATAGCCTTGCATTTTTTCAAAATTTCGACATTTTTTGAAAATCCGCAAAAATCCTCAAAATGATGAAAAACGGCATGCTGTGCAAGACCATGGACTGTAGCCTTTTGATTTTGCCAGTTTTCGTCAGTTTTTGAAAATCATCGAAAATCCTCAAAATGATAAAAAACGGTAAGGCTATAGCCTTGCGTTTTTTTCAAAATTTCGACATTTTTCGAAAATCCTCAAAAATCCTCAAAACAGTGAAAAACGGCATGCTGTGCAAGGACTATAAGCAAGACCGTGGACTATAGCCTTTTGTTTTTGCCAGTTTTCGTCATTTTTTGAAAATCGTCGAAAATCCTTGTGAAAAATGGTAAGGCTATAATAGCCTTGCGTTTTTTTAAAATTTCGTCATTTTTCGAAAATCTTCAAAAATCCTCAAAACGATGAGAAACTGCATGCTGTGCAAGACCGTGGACTATAGCCTTTTGTTTTTGCCGGTTTTCGTTATTTTTGGAAAATCGTCGAAAATCTTTGTGAAAAACGGTAGGGCTATAGCCTTGCGTTTTTTCAAAATTTCGACATTTTTTGAAAATCCTCAAAAATCCTCAGAACGATGAAAAACGGCATGCTGTGCAAGACCATGGACTGTAGCCTTTCGTTTTTGCCAGTTATCTTCATTTTTTGAAAATCGTCGAAAATCCTCAAAATGATGAAAAACGGTAAGGCTATAGCCTTGCGTTTTTTTTTTTTTTTTTTCAAAATTTCAACATTTTTCGAAAATCCTCAAAAATCCTCAAAACAGTGAAAAACGGCATGCTGTGCAAGGACTATACACAGGGGTGCACATAAGTGGTGCTCCGGTGCTCAGGAGCACCAAAAATCCTACAATGAGCTGTCAATCCAGGGGTGGAAAGCTCCTTTGAGCACCACACAGCTGGGGCTCATAATGACTGCCCGACTGGGCCCGTTAAAAAAAGCCTTGAAAATGAAATAATTCTAAAGTCTAAATACTATTAGTATTTTTAATGGATGTAGAATGCAGGTAGTAGTAATACTACTAGGCTAGCCACTATTGCAACGCCCAAACTATCGCCCTGTACTGTAATACTGTACATTGATCGGGCTGTACGGAGTGGCAAAAAGGGGTCCCAGGGCCTGGCGATGCGTTTCGCCGCATTTTGGGAGCACCAAGTAACATCCCCAGGTGCTCCTCTGAGTACTGGACCAAAATAGTTATGTGCACCCCTGACTATACATTTTGTTTTTGACAGTTATCTTCATTTTTTGAAAATCGTCGAAAATCCTTGAGAAAAACGGTAAGGCTATAGCCTTGCGTTTTTTCAAAATTTCGACATTTTTTGAAAATCATCAAAAATCCTCAAAACAGTGAAAAACTGCATGCTGTGCAAGACCGTGGCCTATAGCCTTTTGATTTGTCCAGTTTTCGTCATTTTTTGAAAATTGTCGAAAACACTCAAAATGATGAAAAACGTTTTGAGCCTTTTTGAGCATTTTCGAAAAAATGTCGAAATTTCGAGAAAAAAAACGCAAGGCTATAGCCTTACGTTTTTTCATCATTTTGAAGATTTTCGAAAAATGACGAAATCTGGCAAAAGCGCAAGGGTATAGCATTACAGTCTTGCTCAGCATGCCGTTTTTCACGGTTTTGAGCATTTTTGAGCATTTTCGGAAAAATGTTGAAATTTCGAGAAAAAAACGCAAGGCTATAGCCTTACGTTTTTTCATCATTTTGAAGATTTTCGAAAAATGACGAAATCTGGCAAAAGCGCAAGGGTATAGCATTACAGTCTTGCTCAGAATGCCGTTTTTTCACCGTTTTGAGCATTTTTGAGCATTTTCGAAAAAATGTCGAAATTTCGAGAAAAAAAACGCAAGGCTATAGCCTTACGTTTTTTCATCATTTTGAAGATTTTCGAAAAATGACGAAATCTGGCAAAAGCGCAAGGGTATAGCATTACAGTCTTGCTCAGGATGCCGTTTTTCATCGTTTTGAGGATTTTTGAGGATTTTGAGGATTTTCGAAAAATGTCGAAATTTCGAAAAGACGGCAAGGCTATAGCCTTACCGTTTTTCATGATTTTGACGATTTTCAAAAAATGACGAAACCTGGCAAAAACGCAAGGCTATAGCCTAAGGTCTTGCACAGCATGCTTTTTTTCATCGTTTTGAGGATTTTTCATGATTTTGAGGATTTTCAAAAAATGACGAAACCTGGCAAAAACGCAAGGCTATAGCCTACGGTCTTGCACAGCATGCTTTTTTTCATCGTTTTGAGGATTTTTGAGGATTTTGAGGATTTTCGAAAAATGTCGAAATTTCGAAAAAAAATGGCAAGGCTATAGCCTTACCATTTTTCAAGATTTTGACGATTTTCAAAAAATGACGAAACCTGGCAAAAACGCAAGGCTATAGCCTACGGTCTTGCACAGCATGCTTTTTTTCATCGTTTTGAGGATTTTTGAGGATTTTGAGGATTTTCGAAAAATGTCGAAATTTCGAAAAACGGCAAGGCTATAGCCTTACCGTTTTTCATGATTTTGACGATTTTCAAAAAATGACGAAACCTGGCAATAACGCAAGGCTATAGCCTACGGTCTTGCACAGCATGCTTCTTTTCATCGTTTTGAGGATTTTTGAGGATTTTTGAGGATTTTGAGGATTTTCGAAAAATGTCGAAATTTCGAAAAAAACGGCAAGGCTATAGCCTTACCGTTTTTCATGATTTTGACGATTTTCAAAAAATGACGAAACCTGGCAAAAACGCAAGGCTATAGCCTACGGTCTTGCACAGCATGCTTTTTTTCATCGTTTTGAGGATTTTTTAAGATTTTCGAAAAATGTCGAAATTTTGAAAAAACGGCAAGGCTATAGCCTTACCGTTTTTCATGATTTTGACGATTTTCAAAAAATGACGAAACCTGGCAAAAACGCAAGGCTATAGCCTACGGTCTTGCACAGCATGCTTTTTTTCATCGTTTTGAGGATTTTTGAGGATTTTGAGGATTTTCGAAAAATGTCGAAATTTCGAAAAAACGGCAAGGCTATAGCCTTACCGTTTTTCATGATTTTGACGATTTTCAAAAAATGACGAAACCTGGCAAAAACGCAAGGCTATAGCCTACGGTCTTGCACAGCATGCTTTTTTTCATCGTTTTGAGGATTTTTGAGGATTTTGAGGATTTTCGAAAAATGTCGAAATCTCGAAAAAACGGCAAGGCTATAGCCTTACCGTTTTTCATGATTTTGACGATTTTCAAAAAATGACGAAACCTGGCAAAACGCAAGGCTATAGCCTACGGTCTTGCACAGCATGCTTTTTTTCATCGTTTTGAGGATTTTTGAGGATTTTGAGGATTTTCGAAAAATGTCGAAATTTCGAAAAAACGGCAAGGCTATAGCCTTACCGTTTTTTCATGATTTTGACGATTTTCAAAAAATGACGAAACCTGGCAAAAACGCAAGGCTATAGCCTACGGTCTTGCACAGCATGCTTTTTTTCATCGTTTTGAGGATTTTTGAGGATTTTGAGGATTTTCGAAAAATGTCGAAATTTCGAAAAAAACGGCAAGGCTATAGCCTTACCGTTTTTCATGATTTTGACGATTTTCAAAAATTGACGAAACCTGGCAATAACGCAAGGCTATAGCCTACGGTCTTGCACAGCATGCTTCTTTTCATCGTTTTGAGGATTTTTGAGGATTTTTGAGGATTTTCGAAAAATGTCGAAATTTCGAAAAAAACGGCAAGGCTATAGCCTTACCGTTTTTCATGATTTTGACGATTTTCAAAAAATGACGAAACCTGGCAAAAACGCAAGGCTATAGCCTACGGTCTTGCACAGCATGCTTTTTTTCATCGTTTTGAGGAATTTTGAGGATTTTCGAAAAATGTCGAAATTTCGAAAAAACGTTTTTTCATGATTTTGACGATTTTCAAAAAATGACGAAACCTGGCAAAAACGCAAGGCTATAGCCTACGGTCTTGCACAGCATGCTTTTTTCATCGTTTTGAGGATTTTTGAGGATTTTGAGGTTTTTCGAAAAATGTCGAAATTTCGAAAAAAACGGCAAGGCTATAGCCTTACCGTTTTTCATGATTTTGACGATTTTCAAAAAATGACGAAACCTGGCAAAAACGCAAGGCTATAGCCTACGGTCTTGCACAGCATGCTTTTTTTCATCGTTTTGAGGATTTTTGAGGATTTTAGGGATTTTCGAAAAATGTCGAAATTTCGAAAAAACGGCAAGGCTATAGCCTTACCGTTTTTCATGATTTTGACGATTTTCAAAAAATGACGAAACCTGGCAAAAACGCAAGGCTATAGCCTACGGTCTTGCACAGCATGCTTTTTTCATCGTTTTGAGGATTTTTGAGGATTTTGAGGTTTTTCGAAAAATGTCGAAATTTCGAAAAAACGGCAAGGCTATAGCCTTACCGTTTTTCATGATTTTGACGATTTTCAAAAAATGACGAAACCTGGCAAAAACGCAAGGCTATAGCCTACGGTCTTGCACAGCATGCTTTTTTTCATCGTTTTGAGGATTTTTGAGGATTTTGAGGATTTTCGAAAAATGTCGAAATTTCGAAAAAACGGCAAGGCTATAGCCTTACCGTTTTTCATGATTTTGACGATTTTCAAAAAATGACGAAACCTGGCAAAAACGCAAGGCTATAGCCTACGGTCTTGCACAGCATGCTTTTTTTCATCGTTTTGAGGATTTTTGAGGATTTTGAGGATTTTCGAAAAATGTCAAAATTTCAAAAAAACGGCAAGGCTATAGCCTTACCGTTTTTCATGATTTTGACGATTTTCAAAAAATGACGAAACCTGGAAAAAACGCAAGGCTATAGCCTACGGTCTTGCACAGCATGCTTCTTTTCATCGTTTTGAGGATTTTTGAGGATTTTGAGGATTTTCGAAAAATGTCGACATTTCGAAAAAACGGCAAGGCTACAGCCTTACCGTTTTTCATGATTTTGACGATTTTCAAAAAATGACAAAACCTGGCAAAAACGCAAGGCTATAGCCTACGGTCTTGCACAGCATGCTTTTTTTCATCGTTTTGAGGATTTTTGAGGATTTTGAGGATTTTCGAAAAATGTCGAAATTTCGAAAAAACGGCAAGGCTATAGCCTTACCGTTTTTCATGATTTTGACGATTTTCAAAAAATGACGAAACCTGGCAAAAACGCAAGGCTATAGCCTACGGTCTTGCACAGCATGCTTTTTTTCATCGTTTTGAGGATTTTTGAGGATTTTGAGGATTTTCGAAAAATGTCGAAATTTCGAAAAAACGGCAAGGCTATAGCCTTACGGTTTTTCATGATTTTGACGATTTTCAAAAAATGACGAAACCTGGCAAAAACGCAAGGCTATAGCCTACGGTCTTTCACAGCATGCTTTTTTTCATCGTTTTGAGGATTTTTGAGGATTTTCGAAAAATGTCGAAATTTCGAAAAAACGGCAAGTCTATAGCCTTACCGTTTTTCATGATTTTGACGATTTTCAAAAAATGACGAAACCTGGCAAAAACGCAAGGCTATAGCCTACGGTCTTGCACAGCATGCTTTTTTTCATCGTTTTGAGGATTTTTGAGGATTTTGAGGATTTTCGAAAAATGTCGAAAATTTCGGAAAAAAAAACGGCAAGGCTATAGCCTTACCGTTTTTCATGATTTTGACGATTTTCAAAAAATGACGAAACCTGGCAAAAACGCAAGGCTATAGCCTACGCTCTTGCACAGCATGCTTTTTTCATCGTTTTGAGGATTTTTGAGGATTTTGAGGATTTTCGAAAAATGTCGAAATTTCGAAAAAACGGCAAGGCTATAGCCTTACCGTTTTTCATGATTTTGACGATTTTCAAAAAATGACGAAACCTGGCAAAAACGCAAGGCTATAGCCTACGGTCTTGCACAGCATGCTTTTTTTCATCGTTTTGAGGATTTTTGAGGATTTTGGGGATTTTCGAAAAATGTCAAAATTTCAAAAAAACGGCAAGGCTATAGCCTTACCGTTTTTCATGATTTTGACGATTTTCAAAAAATGACGAAACCTGGCAAAAACGCAAGGCTATAGCCTACGGTCTTGCACAGCATGCTTTTTTTCATCGTTTTGAGGATTTTTGAGGATTTTGAGGATTTTCGAAAAATGTCGAAATTTCGAAAAAAACGGCAAGTCTATAGCCTTACCGTTTTTCATGATTTTGACGATTTTCAAAAAATGACGAAACCTGGCAAAAACGCAAGGCTATAGCCTACGGTCTTGCACAGCATGCTTTTTTTCATCGTTTTGAGGATTTTTAAGGATTTTGAGGATTTTCGAAAAATGTCGAAATTTCGAAAAAACGCGGCAAGGCTATAGCCTTACCGTTTTTCATGATTTTGACGATTTTCAAAAAATGACGAAACCTGGCAAAAACGCAAGGCTATAGCCTACGGTCTTGCACAGCATGCTTTTTTTCATCGTTTTGAGGATTTTTTAAGATTTTCGAAAAATGTCGAAATTTCGAAAAAACGGCAAGGCTATAGCCTTACGTTTTTCATGATTTTGACGATTTTCAAAAAATGACGAAACCTGGCAAAAACGCAAGGCTATAGCCTACGGTCTTGCACAGCATGCTTTTTTCATCGTTTTGAGGATTTTTGAGGATTTTGAGGTTTTTCGAAAAATGTCGAAATTTCGAAAAAACGGCAAGGCTATAGCCTTACCGTTTTTCATGATTTTGACGATTTTCAAAAAATGACGAAACCTGGCAAAAACGCAAGGCTATAGCCTACGGTCTTGCACAGCATGCTTTTTTTCATCGATTTGAGGATTTTGAGGATTTTCGAAAAATGTCGAAATTTCGAAAAAACGGCAAGGCTATAGCCTTACGTTTTTCATGATTTTGACGATTTTCAAAAAATGACGAAACCTGGCAAAAACGCAAGGCTATAGCCTACGGTCTTGCACAGCATGCTTTTTTCATCGTTTTGAGGATTTTTTGAGGATTTTGAGGATTTTCGAAAAATGTCGAAATTTCGAAAAAACGGCAAGGCTATAGCCTTACCGTTTTTCATGATTTTGACGATTTTCAAAAAATGACGAAACCTGGCAAAATGCAAGGCTATAGCCTACGGTCTTGCACAGCATGCTTTTTTCATCGTTTTGAGGATTTTTGAGGATTTGGAGGATTTTCGAAAAATGTCGAAATTTCGAAAAAAACGGCAAGGCTATAGCCTTACCGTTTTTCATGATTTTGACGATTTTCAAAAAATGACGAAACCTGGCAAAAACGCAAGGCTATAGCCTACGGTCTTGCACAGCATGCTTCTTTTCATCGTTTTGAGGATTTTTGAGGATTTTGAGGATTTTCGAAAAATGTCGAAATTTCGAAAAAACGGCAAGGCTATAGCCTTACGTTTTTCATGATTTTGACGATTTTCAAAAAATGACGAAACCTGGCAAAAACGCAAGGCTATAGCCTACGGTCTTGCACAGCATGCTTTTTTTCATCGTTTTGAGGAATTTTTGAGGATTTTCGAAAAATGTCGAAATTTCGAAAAAACGGCAAGGCTATAGCCTTACCGTTTTTCATGATTTTGACGATTTTCAAAAAATGACGAAACCTGGCAAAAACGCAAGGCTATAGCCTACGGTCTTGCACAGCATGCTTTTTTTCATCGTTTTGAGGATTTTTGAGGATTTTGAGGATTTTCGAAAAATGTCGAAATTTCGAAAAAAACGGCAAGGCTATAGCCTTACCGTTTTTCATGATTTTGACGATTTTCAAAAAATGACGAAACCTGGCAATAACGCAAGGCTATAGCCTACGGTCTTGCACAGCATGCTTCTTTCATCGTTTTGAGGATTTTTGAGGATTTTGAGGATTTTCGAAAAATGTCGAAATTTCGAAAAAACGGCAAGGCTATAGCCTTACCGTTTTTCATGATTTTGACGATTTTCAAAAAATGACGAAACCTGGCAAAAACGCAAGGCTATAGCCTACGGTCTTGCACAGCATGCTTTTTTTCATCGTTTTGAGGATTTTTTAAGATTTTCGAAAAATGTCGAAATTTCGAAAAAACGGCAAGGCTATAGCCTTACCGTTTTTCATGATTTTGACGATTTTCAAAAAATGACGAAACCTGGCAAAAACGCAAGGCTATAGCCTACGGTCTTGCACAGCATGCTTTTTTTCATCGTTTTGAGGATTTTTGAGGATTTTGAGGATTTTCGAAAATTGTCGAAATTTCGAAAAAAACGGCAAGGCTATAGCCTTACGTTTTTCATGATTTTGACGATTTTCAAAAAATGACGAAACCTGGCAAAAACGCAAGGCTATAGCCTACGGTCTTGCACAGCATGCTTTTTTTCATCGTTTTGAGGATTTTTGAGGATTTTGAGGATTTTCGAAAAATGTCGAAATTTTGAAAAACGGCAAGGCTATAGCCTTACGTTTTTCATGATTTTGACGATTTTCAAAAAATGACGAAACCTGGCAAAAACTCAAGGCTATAGCCTACGGTCTTGCACAGCATGCTTTTTTTCATCGTTTTGAGGATTTTTGAGGATTTTCGAAAAATGTCGAAATTTCGAAAAAACGGCAAGGCTATAGCCTTACCGTTTTTCATGATTTTGACGATTTTCAAAAAATGACGAAACCTGGCAAAAACGCAAGGCTATAGCCTACGGTCTTGCACAGCATGCTTTTTTTCATTGTTTTGAGGATTTTTGAGGATTTTGAGGATTTTCGAAAAATGTCGAAATTTCGAAAAAAAAAACGGCAAGGCTATAGCCTTACCGTTTTTCATGATTTTGACGATTTTCAAAAAATGACGAAACCTGGCAATAACGCAAGGCTATAGCCTACGGTCTTGCACAGCATGCTTTTTTTCATCGTTTTGAGGATTTTTGAGGATTTTGAGGATTTTCGAAAAATGTCGACATTTCGAAAAAACGGCAAGGCTATAGCCTTACCGTTTTTCATGATTTTGACGATTTTCAAAAAATGACGAAACCTGGCAAAAACGCAAGGCTATAGCCTACGGTCTTGCACAGCATGCTTTTTTTCATCGTTTTGAGGATTTTTAAGATTTCGAAAAATGTCGAAATTTCGAAAAAACGGCAAGGCTATAGCCTTACCGTTTTTCATGATTTTGACGATTTTCAAAAAATGACGAAACCTGGCAAAAACGCAAGGCTATAGCCTACGGTCTTGCACAGCATGCTTTTTTTCATCGTTTTGAGGATTTTTGAGGATTTTGAGGTTTTTCGAAAAATGTCGAAATTTCGAAAAACGGCAAGGCTATAGCCTTACCGTTTTTCATGATTTTGACGATTTTCAAAAAATGACGAAACCTGGCAAAAACGCAAGGCTATAGCCTACGGTCTTGCACAGCATGCTTTTTTTCATCGATTTGAGGATTTTTGAGGATTTTCGAAAAATGTCGAAATTTCGAAAAAACGGCAAGGCTATAGCCTTACCGTTTTTCATGATTTTGACGATTTTCAAAAAATGACGAAACCTGGCAAAAACGCAAGGCTATAGCCTACGGTCTTGCACAGCATGCTTTTTTCATCGTTTTGAGGATTTTTGAGGATTTTGAGATTTTCGAAAAATGTCGAAATTTCGAAAAAACGGCAAGGCTATAGCCTTACCGTTTTTCATGATTTTGACGATTTTCAAAAAATGACGAAACCTGGCAAAAATGCAAGGCTATAGCCTACGCTCTTGCACAGCATGCTTTTTTTCATCGTTTTGAGGATTTTGAGGATTTTGAGGATTTTCGAAAAATGTCGAAATTTCGAAAAAACGGCAAGGCTATAGCCTTACCGTTTTTCATGATTTTGACGATTTTCAAAAAATGACGAAACCTGGCAATAACGCAAGGCTATAGCCTACGGTCTTGCACAGCATGCTTCTTTTCATCGTTTTGAGGATTTTTGAGGATTTTGAGGATTTTCGAAAAATGTCGAAATTTCGAAAAAACGGCAAGGCTATAGCCTTACCGTTTTTCATGATTTTGACGATTTTCAAAAAATGACGAAACCTGGCAAAAACGCAAGGCTATAGCCTACGGTCTTGCACAGCATGCTTTTTTTCATCGTTTTGAGGAATTTTGAGGATTTTCGAAAAATGTCGAAATTTCGAAAAAAACGGCAAGGCTATAGCTTACCGTTTTTTCATGATTTTGACGATTTTCAAAAAATGACGAAACCTGGCAAAAACGCAAGGCTATAGCCTACGGTCTTGCACAGCATGCTTTTTTTTCATCGTTTTGAGGATTTTTGAGGATTTTGAGGATTTTCGAAAAATGTCGAAATTTCGAAAAAACGGCAAGGCTATAGCCTTACCGTTTTTCATGATTTTGACGATTTTCAAAAAATGACGAAACCTGGCAATAACGCAAGGCTATAGCCTACGGTCTTGCACAGCATGCTTCTTTTCATCGTTTTGAGGATTTTTGAGGATTTTGAGGATTTTCGAAAAATGTCGACATTTCGAAAAAAACGGCAAGGCTATAGCCTTACCGTTTTTCATGATTTTGACGATTTTCAAAAAATGACGAAACTGGCAAAAACGCAAAGCTATAGCCTACGGTCTTGCACAGCATGCTTTTTTTCATCGTTTTGAGGATTTTTTGAGGATTTTCGAAAAATGTCGAAATTTCGAAAAAACGGCAAGGCTATAGCCTTACCGTTTTTCATGATTTTGACGATTTTCAAAAAATGACGAAACCTGGCAAAAACGCAAGGCTATAGCCTACGGTCTTGCACAGCATGCTTTTTTTCATCGTTTTGAGGATTTTTGAGGATTTTGAGGATTTTCGAAAATTGTCGAAATTTCGAAAAAACGGCAAGGCTATAGCCTTACCGTTTTTCATGATTTTGACGATTTTCAAAAAATGACGAAACCTGGCAAAAACGCAAGGCTATAGCCTACGGTCTTGCACAGCATGCTTTTTTTCATCGTTTTGAGGATTTTTGAGGATTTTGAGGATTTTCGAAAAATGTCGAAATTTTGAAAAGACGGCAAGGCTATAGCCTTACCGTTTTTCATGATTTTGACGATTTTCAAAAAATGACGAAACCTGGCAAAAACGCAAGGCTATAGCCTACGGTCTTGCACAGCATGCTTTTTTTCATCGTTTTGAGGATTTGAGGATTTTCGAAAAATGTCGAAATTTCGAAAAAAACGGCAAGGCTATAGCCTTACCGTTTTTCATGATTTTGACGATTTTAAAAAAATGACGAAACCTGGCAAAAACGCAAGGCTATAGCCTACGGTCTTGCACAGCATGCTTTTTTCATTGTTTTGAGGATTTTTGAGGATTTTGAGGATTTCGAAAAATGTCGAAATTTCGAAAAAAAAAAACGGCAAGGCTATAGCCTTACCGTTTTTCATGATTTTGACGATTTTCAAAAAATGACGAAACCTGGCAATAACGCAAGGCTATAGCCTACGGTCTTGCACAGCATGCTTCTTTTCATCGTTTTGAGGATTTTTGAGGATTTTGAGGATTTTTGAGGATTTTGAGGATTTTCGAAAAATGTCGAAATTTCGAAAAAACGCAAGGCTATAGCCTTACCGTTTTTCATGATTTTGACGATTTTCAAAAAATGACGAAACCTGGCAAAAACGCAAGGCTATAGCCTACGGTCTTGCACAGCATGCTTTTTTTCATCGTTTTGAGGATTTTTTAAGATTTTCGAAAAATGTCGAAATTTCGAAAAAACGGCAAGGCTATAGCCTTACCGTTTTTCATGATTTTGACGATTTTCAAAAAATGACGAAACCTGGCAAAAACGCAAGGCTATAGCCTACGGTCTTGCACTGCATGCTTTTTTTCATCGTTTTGAGGATTTTTGAGGATTTTGAGGTTTTTCGAAAAATGTCGAAATTTCGAAAAAACGGCAAGGCTATAGCCTTACCGTTTTTCATGATTTTGACGATTTTCAAAAAATGACGAAACCTGGCAAAAACGCAAGTCTATAGCCTACGGTCTTGCACAGCATGCTTTTTTCATCGTTTTGAGGATTTTTGAGGATTTTGAGGATTTTCGAAAAATGTCGAAATTTCGAAAAAAACGGCAAGGCTATAGCCTTACCGGTTTTTCATGAATTTGACGATTTTCAAAAAATGACGAAACCTGGCAAAAACGCAAGGCTATAGCCTACGGTCTTGCACAGCATGCTTTTTTTCATCGTTTTGAGGATTTTTGGGGATTTTGAGGATTTTCGAAAAATGTCGAAATTTCGAAAAAACGGCAAGGCTATAGCCTTACCGTTTTTTCATGATTTTGACGATTTTCAAAAAATGACGAAACCTGGCAAAAACGCAAGGCTATAGCCTACGGTCTTGCACAGCATGCTTTTTTTCATCGTTTTTAGGAGTTTTGAGGATTTTGAGGATTTTCGAAAAATGTCGAAATTTCGAAAAAACGGCAAGGCTATAGCCTTACGGTTTTTCATGATTTTGACGATTTTCAAAAAATGACGAAACCTGGCAAAAACGCAAGGCTATAGCCTACGGTCTTTCACAGCATGCTTTTTTTCATCGTTTTGAGGATTTTTGAGGATTTTGAGGATTTTCGAAAAATGTCGAAATTTCGAAAAAACGGCAAGTCTATAGCCTTACGGTTTTTCATGATTTTGACGATTTTCAAAAAATGACGAAACCTGGCAAAAACGCAAGGCTAAGCCTACGGTCTTGCACAGCATGCTTTTTTCATCGTTTTGAGGATTTTTGAGGATTTTGAGGATTTTCGAAAAATGTCGAAAATTTCGGAAAAAAAACGGCAAGGCTATAGCCTTACCGTTTTTCATGATTTTGACGATTTTCAAAAAAGGACGAAACCTGGCAAAAACGCAAGGCTATAGCCTACGGTCTTGCACAGCATGCTTTTTTTTCATCGTTTTGAGGATTTTTGAGGATTTTGGGGATTTTCGAAAAATGTCAAAATTTCGAAAAAACGGCAAGGCTATAGCCTTACCGTTTTTCATGATTTTTGACGATTTTCAAAAAATGACGAAACCTGGCAAAAACGCAAGGCTATAGCCTACAGCTTGCACAGCATGCTTTTTTTCATCGTTTTGAAGGATTTTTGAGGATTTTGAGGAGTTTGAGATTTTTCGAAAAATGTCGAAAATTCGAAAAAACGGCAAGGCTATAGCCTTACCGTTTTTCATGATTTTGACGATTTTCCAAAAAATGACGATACCTGGCAAACGCAAGGCTATAGCCTACGCTCTTGCACAGCATGCTTTTTCATCGTTTTGAGGATTTTGAGGATTTTGAGGATTTTCGAAAAATGTCGAAATTTCGAAAAAAACGGCAAGGCTATAGCCTTACCGTTTTTCATGATTTTGACGATTTCAAAAAATGACGAAACCTGGCAAAAGCGCAAGGCTATAGCCTACGGTCTTGCACAGCATGCTTTTTTTCATCGTTTTGAGGATTTTTGAGGATTTTGGGATTTTCAAAAAATGTCAAAATTTCAAAGAAACGGCAAGCTATGCCTTACCGTTTTTTCATGATTTTGACGATTTTCAAAATGACGAAACCTGGCAAAAACGCAAGCTATAGCCTACGGTCTTGCACAGCATGCTTTTTTTCATCGTTTTGAGGATTTTTGAGGATTTTTTGAGGGATTTTCAAAAAATGTCTAAATTTCAAAAAAACGGCAAAGCTATAGCCTTACCGTTTTTCATGATTTTGACGATTTTCAAAAAATGACGAAAACCTGGCAAAAACGCAAGGCTATAGCCTACGGTCTTGCACAGCATGCTTTTTTTCATCGTTTTATGAGGATTTTTGAGGATTTTGTGGGATTGTCGAAAAATGTCGAAATTTCGAAAAAACGGCAAGGCTATAGCCTTACCGTTTTTCATGATTTTGACGATTTTCAAAAAATGACGAAACCTGGCAAAAACGCAAGGCTATAGCCTACGGTCTTGCACAGCATGCTTTTTTCATCGTTTTGAGGATTTTTTAGGATTTTGAGGATTTTCGAAAAATGTCGAAATTTCGAAAAACGGCAAGGCTATAGCCTTACCGTTTTTCATGATTTTGACGATTTTCAAAAAATGACGAAACCTGGCAAAAACGCAAGGCTATAGCCTACGGTCTTGCACAGCATGCTTTTATTCATCGTTTTGAGGATTTTTTAAGATTTTCGAAAAATGTCGAAATTTCGAAAAAACGGCAAGGCTATAGCCTTACCGTTTTTCATGATTTTGACGATTTTCAAAAAATGACGAAACCTGGCAAAAACGCAAGGCTATAGCCTACGGTCTTGCACAGCATGCTTTTTTTCATCGTTTTGAGGATTTTGAGGATTTTGAGGATTTTCGAAAAATGTCGAAATTTCGAACAAACGGCAAGGCTATAGCCTTACCGTTTTTCATGATTTTGACGATTTTCAAAAAATGACGAAACCTGGCAAAAACGCAAGCTATAGCCTACGGTCTTGCACAGCATGCTTTTTTTC
>CM076975.1:34679795-34684795 GCA_039105355.1 Benthosema pterotum | reverse complement strand
CGACGGCACTTCTGATGTGGGTCAATGTAGTACCGGGGCGGTTCAGAAGCTTGAGTACCTGCGCCTTAACGTGGGTCCCCATCTTCTCGAACGCGCGCCCGGTTGAGCTGAAGAAGAACGCTCCATCTTGTCGGGCGTAGCCGGCCATGTACCGCCGCTGTTGCAGGAAGCGGCGTAGCCATGTATACTCAGTATCTGTGAGCACAAGCCTCGCGGCTCCGTAGGTTCTGCGGGTCTTGTGGTGCTCTAAGCGAATGACATAGCGGCCGGGGCTCGCTTGGACGGCGGAGGACACATCCGTGTCCCGCATGTATACGAAGCACCCGCGCCGCAAGCCGCTCACTGTGGCGAGATAGGTGGCGAGGAGACCTGTGGCACAGTGAACAGTTGTCAGGCAGCCAGGGTCTTCTTCCAGCAGATCTAGTGCGGCTGGGATATGCCGTTTGGCCTCGGCGAGTAATTGTTGCAGCTCTGCCGGGGTCATCGTAAGTTCGGATTTTCGGTCCAGGGTTCGGTTCCTGTGTTGTGCGACGGCGTCGGCGAGCCCCTCACGCTCCATCCGGAGCCACCGTAGAAGCCGGTCCAGATCCGGCGCGGAGGGTATCGCGCACGCCGGCCCCCGCTCTTTGAGATAGTTCATGAATCTCCTCAGGTCGGAGATGTAGTTGAGAACGGTGGTCGGAGCCCAGCGCGAATTAATGACTTTAAAGAAGTTGAGGAAACGGCCGCGGTGGGTGATGCATTGAATACCCGCGGCCGGCGTGGGTGGCTCCGAACGGCACATGAAGTCAAGGAAGGCCCGGACATGTGTCACCCTTTGAGACATGTTCCGTACCCTCTGTTGGGTGGGCCTGGACGGCAGCAGATCTGCCCGAAAATCCTCCAGGAGTGAGGCTATATTGTGAGCTAAGTCGTCCCCCCTCTCCGTGCTGCTGTGGGACGTAAAACATAAACATATAAGCGAGACCGAATAACCAAACTATAAGTTAAAGTTAGGCTAGCGTAAGTCAAACTCAAACCCACCTTTGCGTGTGGTTGGTCGGCGTAGGCGGCGGTGCTGGACCTGCCGCTTCGCTGGTGATAACATCGTGATCGTCAGGTAGCATAGTAAACAAACAGGAGAGACACCCGGCGCTTCCGCGTTTAAGTGCAGGCGCGGCGGTGACGTGGTGGCGGTGACGTGGTCAACGCGCACCGCCACACACGCTGCGGCTCCGAGGGCAAGCTGCAGCGGGCTAGACACTTGCCGAGCACCCGCATACACGCGCGGCGCATGCGGGTGACGTCGTTTGTTGGTGGTGCATGGCCTCCAACTCCCAGAGGGGGTTGGGGTGGAGGGAGTTGCCCGGCGAAAGCTGCACGGTATCCAGCCGAGTGGCCTCATGATTAGAGTGTCTGCCTTTGAACTCGGCTGCCCGGGTTCGACTCCCGGCCGGGGCATACCCAAATTCTGTAAACATGGGTCCGAGTGAATTCCAAAGCTTACCCGCCTTAAGCGGGACACGGTATAACTGCTCTACCGTCGTGCACGCCCACGCGGTAGCCCATAATAAGTAAGTAAAGTTCCGGCGCGGTGACACTTGGCCACCGCGGCCGATATCAAACGATGGCAGCAGTACGCTCGGCCGGCGGCGGTGGGGGGTGGTGGGTGGTGCATGGCCCCCAGAGGGATGCTCTCTGGGGTTAGGTTGGAGAGAGTGCCCCTGGACGGGGCCTGTCAGTGGTGCATGGCCCCCAGAGGCATGGTCTCTGGGGGTTGGGTTAGAGTGAATGCCCCTGGACGGGGCCTGGTGGGTGGTGCATGGCCCCCAGAGGGATGCTCTCTGGGGTTGGTTTGGAGAGAAGGCCCCTGTCTGGTGCACTTGGTACTGGCGGCAGTACCCTGGACAGACGGCCAGAGTTGTTGCAGTGTCCATCGGTATGGCCAGGGGCGCGGGCCCCGGCCAGAATTGTTTCAAAGTCCATCGGTATGGCCAGGGGCGCGGGCCCCGGCCAGGATTGTTTCAAAGTCCATCGGTATGGCCAGGGGCGCGGGCCCCGGCCAGAATTGTTTCAAAGTCCTACAGTATGCCCAGGGGCGTGCGGTCCCTGCGGCGCGGTACATCACTCTTGATGCCCCGAGAGGGGTGCTTAAGGGTGGGTGCACATGTTCGAACGGAGCGCCGGGTGGTGGCTCTCGGCGGGAGGGTGCCTGACCCAGGGCCTGGGCCCCCGCCCGGCGGGTCAGTGGGCCCTGGGCCTGGGCGGTGGCCTGGTGGTTGTGGTGCATGGCCCCCAGAGGCTGTCCTCTGGGGGGTGGGTTGGAGAACGTGCCCCTGCACGGAGGTGTGCCTGGAGCACTGGTACTGGCGGCAGTACCCAGGACAGGCGGCCTGGTGGCGCCCTCCGGGGGCGGCGGCGTTCTGGTAGTGGTGCATGGCCCCCAGGGTTCACCTCTGGGGGTTAGGTTGGAGAAAGTGCCCCTGGACGGAGGTCCTCTGGGGTCCATTTGGTGCGGGGCGCAGTACCCCGTGCGGCCGCCTGGTGGCGCCCTTCGGGGGCGGCGGCGTTCTGGTAGTGGTGCATGGCCCCCAGAGGTTCACCTCTGGGGGTTAGGTTGGAGAAAGTGCCCCTGGACGGAGGTCCTCTGGGGTCCATTTGGTGCGGGGCGCAGTACCCCGTGCGGCCGCCTGGTGGCGCCCTTCGGGGGCGGCGGCGTTCTGGTAGTGGTGCATGGCCCCCAGAGGTTCACCTCTGGGGGTTAGGTTGGAGAAAGTGCCCCTGGACGGAGGTCCTGTGGGGTCCATTTGGTGCGGGGCGCAGTACCCCGTGCGGCCGCCTGGTGGCGCCCTTCTGGGGCGGCGGCAGTCTGGGTGTGGTGCATGGCCCCCAGGGGTTCACCTCTGGGGGATAGGTTGGAGAAATTGCCCCTGGACGGAGGTCCTGTGGGGTCCATTTGGTGCGGGGCGCAGTACCCCGAGCGGCCGCCTGGTGGCGCCCTTCTGGGGCGGCGGCAGTCTGGGTGTGGTGCATGGCCCCCAGAGGTTCACCTCTGGCGGGTAGGGTTGGAGAGAGTGCCCCTGGGGTCCATTTGGTGCGGGGGCGCAGTTCCCAGTTTGGCCACAAGGCGGCGCCTGACCTCCAGCCCCCCCAGGGGGGGCGAGCGGCCGGCTCATGCCCGGCCGAGGTGCCTGCTTAAACGTGGAGTTTCCCCCTCTCCGCATGAGCAGCCTGGAGCTTCGCATGTGCAGCTCTCCCCCACGTGAAAGTGGCCGGAGCCCAGAGCTCCTGGGCTCTGCTTCCCTCTTCCCCCCTCTGTGCCCAAGGACCCCCAGAAGCCCCCGACTTGGGCCATTCCGTATGTAGGAGAGCGCTCCTCCGGCCCTTACTGACCCCCGGGCGGCCCCCAGAGCCGCCCCGGGCCTGAAAAAAAAAAAAAAATTTCGGACCTCCAGAGCTCGCGGCGAGCACCCAGGCGCCGCGCCGTTTTTACCCAGGGCAGAGTGCCTGCTCGCTGGGTGTGAGTGCCTGCTCGCTGGGTGTGAGTCCTGGAAGTCCGAAAAAATCCGAAATATTTCTAAGCGCTCCTCCGGCCCTTACTGACCCCCGGGCGGCCCCCAGAGCCGCCCCGGGCCTGAAAAAAAAAAAAAATTTGGACCTCCAGAGCTCGCGGCGAGCACCCAGGCGCCGCGCCGTTTTTACCCAGGGCAGAGTGCCTGCTCGCTGGGTGCGAGTGCCTGCTCGCTGGGTGTGAGTCCTGGAAGTCCGAAAAAATCCGAAATATTTCTAAGCGCTCCTCCGGCCCTTACTGACCCCCGGGCGGCCCCCAGAGCCGCCCCGGGCCTGAAAAAAAAAAAATTCGGACCTCCAGAGCTCGCGGCGAGCACCCAGGCGCCGCGCCGTTTTTACCCAGGAAAGAGTGCCTGCTCGTTTTCGCCAATCCTGGGTGTTGGTCCTGGAAGTCTTGCCAGCTCGAGTGAGTGAAGCCCAAAGCTCCTGGGCTCTCCCCCCTCTCCCCCCCTCTCTAGAAAACCCACAAGACCGATCGCAGACTTTTCCTATCCCGGATATAGGAACCATGTCGGGCGGCCGACGTGTCCTGGAAGTATGCCGGCCGGGCCGCAGAACCCCGGCCTGGGGAAGACTCAGGAGCCTCGCCCCCGCCGCGAGCTCCGGAGCTTCCCCGTCCGATGGATTGTCACTCGAAGCCCGCCTCTGGCGAGGGCCCTGCCGGCACCCCGTGTGCTCCGGCGGACGCTGCTCGCCGCCTGCGGGCGTGACCAAGCGCGGTGGAACCTGCGCCCGGAGAGCTTGCTCTTCGGGTCTCCCCGTGCTATGGAGCTTCATAGCCGGCCGGGCCGCAGAACCCCGGCCTGGGGAAGACTCAGGGAGCCTCGCCCCCGCCGCGAGCTCCGGAGCTTCCCCGTCCGATGGATTGTCACTCGAAGCCCGCCTCTGGCGAGGGCCCTGCCGGCACCCCGTGTGCTCCGGCGGACGCTGCTCGCCGCCTGCGGGCGTGACCAAGCGCGGTGGAACCTGCGCCCGGAGAGCTTGCTCTTCGGGTCTCCCCGTGCTATGGAGCTTCATAGCCGGCCGGGCCGCAGAACCCCGGCCTGGGGAAGACTCAGGGAGCCTCGCCCCCGCCGCGAGCTCCGGAGCTTCCCCGTCCGATGGATTGTCACTCGAAGCCCGCCTCTGGCGAGGGCCCTGCCGGCACCCCGTGTGCTCCGGCGGACGCTGCTCGCCGCCTGCGGGCGTGACCAAGCGCGGTGGAACCTGCGCCCGGAGAGCTTGCTCTTCGGGTCTCCCCGTGCTATGGAGCTTCATAGCCGGCCGGCCGCAGAACCCCGGCCTGGGGAAGACTCAGGGAGCCTCGCCCCCGCCGCGAGCTCCGGAGCTTCCCCGTCCGATGGATGAGTGCTGGCTCATGCCCAGGAAAGGTGCCTGCTTACGCGCGGCGTCTCGGCCTCTCAAGCGCGTTAAGCCTGGAGCAGCGCTGTGCCGCTCTCCGCCTGTGAAGA
>CM076975.1:34577295-34669795 GCA_039105355.1 Benthosema pterotum | reverse complement strand
GGCCCGGACATGTGTCACCCTTTGAGACATGTTCCGTACCCTCTGTTGGGTGGGCCTGGACGGCAGCAGATCTGCCCGAAAATCCTCCAGGAGTGAGGCTATATTGTGAGCTAAGTCGTCCCCCCTCTCCGTGCTGCTGTGGGACGTAAAACATAAACATATAAGCGAGACCGAATAACCAAACTATAAGTTAAAGTTAGGCTAGCGTAAGTCAAACTCAAACCCACCTTTGCGTGTGGTTGGTCGGCGTAGGCGGCGGTGCTGGACCTGCCGCTTCGCTGGTGATAACATCGTGATCGTCAGGTAGCATAGTAAACAAACAGGAGAGACACCCGGCGCTTCCGCGTTTAAGTGCAGGCGCGGCGGTGACGTGGTGGCGGTGACGTGGTCAACGCGCACCGCCACACACGCTGCGGCTCCGAGGGCAAGCTGCAGCGGGCTAGACACTTGCCGAGCACCCGCATTACAGTCTTGCTCAGCATGCCGTTTTTCACCGTTTTGAGCATTTTTGAGCATTTTCGAAAAATTGTCGAAATTTCGAGAAAAAAAACGCAAGGCTATAGCCTTACATTTTTTCATAATTTTGAAGATTTTTGAAAAATGACGAAATCTGGCAAAAGCGCAAGGGTATAGCATTACAGTCTTTCACATCATGCCGTTTTTCACTGTTTTGAGCATTTTTGAGCATTTTCGAAAAAATGTCGAAATTTCGAGAAAAAAAACGCAAGGCTATAGCCTTACGTTTTTTCATCATTTTGAAGATTTTCGAAAAATGACGAAATCTGGCAAAAGCGCAAGGGTATAGCATTACAGTCTTGCTCAGCATGCCGTTTTTCACCGTTTTGAGCATTTTTGAGCATTTTCGAAAAAATGTCGAAATTTCGGGGGAAAAAAACGCAAGGCTATAGCCTTACGTTTTTTCATAATTTTGAAGATTTTCGAAAAATGACGAAATCTGGCAAAAGCGCAAGGGTATAGCATTACAGTCTTGCTCAGCATGCCGTTTTTCACCGTTTTAAGCATTTTTGAGCATTTTCGAAAAAATGTCGAAATTTCGTGGGAAAAAAAACGCAAGGCTATAGCCTTACGTTTTTTCATCATTTTGAAGATTTTCGAAAAATGACGAAATCTGGCAAAAGCGCAAGGGTATAGCATTACAGTCTTGCTCAGCATGCCGTTTTTCACCGTTTTGAGCATTTTTGAGCATTTTCGAAAAAATGTCGAAATTTCGGGAAAAAAAACGCAAGGCTATAGCCTTACGTTTTTTCATCATTTTGAAGATTTTCGAAAAATGACAAAATCTCGCAAAAGCGCAAGGGTATAGCATCACAGTCTTGCTCATCATGCCGTTTTTCACCGTTTTGAGCATTTTCGAAAAAATGTCGAAATTTCGAGAAAAAAAACACAAGGCTATAGCCTTACGTTTTTTCATCATTTTGAAGATTTTCGAAAAATGACGAAATCTGGCAAAAGCGCAAGGCTATTGCATTACAGTCTTGCTCAGCATGCCATTTTTCTCCGTTTTGAGCATTTTTGTGCATTTTCGAAAAAATGTCGAAATTTCGAGAAAAAAACGCAAGGCTATAGCCTTACGTTTTTTCATCATTTTAAAGATTTTCGAAAAATGACGAAATCTGGCAAAAGCGCAAGGGTATAGCATTACAGTCTTGCTCAGTAAGGCTATAGCCTTGCGTTTTTTTCAAAATTTTGACATTTTTCAAAAAATCCTCAAAAATCTTTAAAATGATGAAAAACGGCATGTTGTGCAAGACCATGGACTGCAGCCTTTTGATTTTCCAGTTTTCATCATTTTTTGAAAATCGTCGAAATGCCTTGTGAAAAACAGTAAGGCTATAGCCTTGCGTTTTTTCAAAATTTCGACATTTTTTGAAAATCCTCAAAAATCCTCAAAACAGTGAAAAACGGCATGCTGTGCAAGACCATGGACTATAACCTTTCGTTTTTGGCAGTTTTCGTCATTTTTTGAAAATCGTCGAAAATCCTCAAAATTATGAAAAACGGTAAGGCTATAGCCTTGCGTTTTTTCAAAATTTCGACATTTTTCGAAAATCCTCTAAAATCTTCAAAACAGTGAAAAACGGCATGCTGTGCAAGACTGTGGACTATAACCTTGCGTTTCTTGCAGTTTTCGTCATTTCTTGAAAATCGTCGAAAACACTCAAAATGATGAAAAATGGTAAGGCTATATATAGCCTTGCGTTTTTTCAAAATTTTGACATTTTTCGAAAATCCTCAAAAATCCTCAAAACGATGAGAAACGGCATGCTGTGCAAGACAGTGGACAATAGCATTTTGTTTTTGCCAGTTTTCGTCATTTTTTGAAAATCGTCAAAAATCCTTGTGAAAAACGGGAAGGCTATAGCCTTGCGTTTTTTCAAAATTTCGACATTTTTCGAAAATCCTCAAAAATCCTCAAAATGATGAAAAACTGCATGCTATGCAAGACCATGGACTGTAGCCTTTTGATTTTGCCAGTTCTCGTCATTTTTTGAAAATCATCGAAAATCCTCAAAATGATGAAAAACAGTAAGGCTATAGCCTTGCGTTTTTTCAAAATCTCGACATTTTTTGAAAATCCTCAAAAATCATCAAAACGGTGAAAAACGTCATGCTGTGCAAGACGGTGGACTATAGCCTTTCGTTTTTTGCCAGTTTTCATCATTTTTTGAAAATCGTCAAAAATCCTCGAAATTATGAAAAACGGTAAGGCTATAGCCTTGCGTTTCTTCAATATTTCGACAATTTTCGAAAATCCTCAAAAATCTTCAAAACGATGAAAAACGGCATGCTGTGCAAGACCATGGACTGTAGCCTTTCGTTTTTGGCAGTTTTCGTCATTTTTCGTCATTTTTTGAAAAGCTTTCATGCTTTCGTCGAAAATCCTCAAAATTATGAAAAACGGTAAGGCTATAGCCTTGCGTTTTTTTTTTCAAAATTTTGACATTTTTGGAAAATCCTCAAAAATCCTCAAAACGATGAGAAACGGCATGATGCGCAAGACCGTGGACTATAGCCTTTTGTTTTTGCCAGTTTTTCTCATTTTTTGAAAATCGTCGAAAATCCTCAAAATGATGAAAAACGGTAAGGCTATAGCCTTGCGTTTTTTTCAAAATTTCGACATTTTTCGAAAATCCTCAAAAGTCCTCAAAACGATGAGAAATGGCATGCTGTGCAAGACCATGGACTAGCCTTTTGTTTTTGCCAGTTTTCGTCATTTTTTGAAAATCGTCGAAAATCCTTGTGAAAAACAGTAAGGCTATAGCCTTGCGTTTTTTCAAAATTTTGACATTTTTTGAAAATCCTCAAAAATCCTCAAAACGGTGAAAAACGGCATGCTGTGTAAGACCATGGAATATAGCCTTTTGTTTTTGCCAGTTTTCGTCATTTTTTGAAAATCGTCGAAAATCCTCAAAATGATGAAAAACGGTAAGGCTATAGCCTTGCGTTTTTTCAAATTTTCGATATTTTTCGAAAATCCTCAAAAATTCTCAAAAATCCTCAAAACAATGAAAAACCGCACGCTGTGCAAGACTGTGTACCATAGCCTTGTCATCATTTTCAAAATTTCTTCATTTTTCGAAAATCCTCAAAAATCCTCAAAACAATGAAAAACGGTGTGACGTGCAAGACCGTGTACTATAGCTTTGTCGTTTTTTTTTTTTTTTTTTTTTTTTCAATTTCGACATTAGCTATAGCCTTGTTGTTTAAAAAAATCAACATTTTTCAAAAATCCTCAAAGAAATGATAAATGGTATGCTGTGCAAGACCGTGTACCATAGGCTGTCGTTTTTGCCAGGTATGTCATTTTTTGAAAATTGTCAAAAACGACATAAAATGATATACTATACTATGTCATTTTTTTCAAAATTTCGCCATTTTTGAAAATCCTCAAAAATCCTCAAAACAATGAAAATCGGCATGCTGTGCAAGTCCATGTACTATAGCCTTGTTGTTTTTTAAAAATGTCGACATTTTTCAAAAAATCCTCAAAACAATGATGAATGGTATGCTGTGCAAAACCGTGTACTATAGGGTGTCATTTTTTCCAGGTTTTGTAATTTTTCGAAAATCATCAAAAATGACGTAAAACGACATACTATACTATGTTTACTGTATACTGTATACTGTTTTTTTTTTTTTTTTTTTTTTTTAATTTTGACATTTTCTGAAAATCCTGAAAAATTCTCAAAATGATGAAAAACGGCATGCTGTGCAAGACTTGTTACTATAGCCAATCGTTTTTGCCAGTTTACTTTTTTAATCGTCAAAAAATCCAAATCCATGCAATAAAATTAGCACAAAATTAAAAGACATGCAAATACAACATTGAGCAGGGCACTGCAGGGAATCGAACCCCGTTCCGGCAAACCAGAAGTCCCACACAAGTGCCAGAGTTTGTTTTGTTGTAATTTACAGGTCCAAAAATCAAACTGAATGACAACCGCCCCAACAACAAAACATTTCAACAGCAAAGTCACGACACAATAACAGTATATAAGCGGAACATTTTTACCCTTAACACACAGTTCACTATGAAAGACACACATATCAGCCGGCAGCATCGTTGAACGTTTATTTAGAAAAGAAGGGGTGGATTGCAAGGCATGATAAAAATTAGAAATTCAGAACTACATGAAGTGATATGGAGGGTTAGGATGATGGGTGAGGGGGGGGTGAGGGGGTGAGGATGAAGGGAAGAGGAAAGGATGGAGGCGGAGCCCTGTAGGGATGGGGGAAGGATGGAGGGGCGGAGCCTGGTAGTGATAAGGGGTGAAAAGGGAAGGGGTGTGTCTTGATGGTAGATTTTTCAGGCTCCAATGGGGGTACGAAGAACAAAGCAAACGAATGATAGGTAGAATCTAGGCCATGTATATATACTAGACAAGGTGGAGAGTTTGGGCGGAACATTAGCGGTTACCATGGTAGTTAAGTCCAAGGGGAGGTGCTTGATCAGGTTAACCGTGGAGATCAGGGTATGTTTTACAGAAGTTAACCAAAGAATGGCGTACAAGGTATGATAGAGAGAGACAGGGTAGTAACTAATTAACGATATTCTTTGAAGTGTGGTCTTTCCTCCTGACATACGTGTACCAACTCCATCAGATTGGTAAACTGACTCTGAGCTCTGGGAAATGACCGGCCATAGAAGAATATTCCAGCCGGCAGCCATCTTGCCAGCATTAATTATATTAAATAATGTCAAACTCACCAACCTTGCAAAACACACACAACAATGCATTTCCTTGCCTAAAAATCCACCTTAGACACTTCATGAACTACATTCTGTCAAAAATATTGGAGTTTGGAAGCTCTTGTTATCAGTAGGCCTACATCAACCGCATGCTGCCTCTTACATTATAGGCACAGAAAAATGACGAAAAACTGCAGTTTTTTAACAAATCCTCAAAAATGATGAAAAACACTATTGTTTGTACTATAGTCATTTTTCTTTGATTTCAACATTTTTTGAGAATCCTTGAAAACAATGAAAAACTTACTATAGCACAGCATGTCGTTTTTCCTCGATTTCAACATTTTTCAAAACTCCTTAAAAATCCGCAAAAAGGATGAAAAACAGCATACTATAGCATGGTGAAAGTATGTTGCCTAAGACATGTACTATATAGCCTGTCGTTTTCATTAGGAAAATCATTTAATGGGGAATTCAAGACTTCAAGACTTTGTTTTAGTTGAAGCTGCTCCAGGAAATGATCTTTTTCCATTCAAGTACCTTATAATCTAATAATATGACTGTAGCGTTAGTGATGTCCAATATTGATGTCTACAGGCGTATTAACCCTCAAACATGGAGGCCATTCATTGTTTACAACTGTCTGTTAAACATTAACAAACATGCTACATTAATAGACAGTCCTAACTAATTAATTGTCTTCACTTTACTTTAGGGCTCTTGATAACACCAATGATCAATAGATCTTTTAGGAATATTTTACAAACATACGTAAAACATGAACAAACATGGAGGACACATGAACAGCCAGCCAAATAAGAATTCCTACCCATTATTTATTTTATTTTTATTTTTTATAAGTGTAAATAATGTTAATAACTGTTATAATTTAAATTATAAATGTTTCAATGATAATTTATGAATGTTTACAAATGGCTTATCCATTAATATACTTATTGTATAAATTATTTTAGCCTTAGTTACAAATATTTTAGCTACAAGATTATACATTTATTAATAATTTGCCACGGTAAATTAATAGCTTACAAACTATTATTTCTTCATGTTGATAAGTTATAACTAATGTATAACTTAGGTACAAATGATTTATTAACAATTACACATGTATATAAATGTCTTATTTTTTAATAGTTCACTAGTTATTAATAATTTACCAACAATGTATAAATGTGCTTTACATATAGGCTATAGCCTAGTTAATTGCTGTAGTTGGACTTGAATTGTAGGCTACTCTGTAGACTAATTCTCCAAGCTGCTATCAGTTTTGTTGCAGTGTGTATTTGACTTGTAGCCTACTGTAACTCTCATTTCTGTTAATAAAAACTCATTCATCATTTCAATCTTACTGTGGACATGTAGGCCTATGCCTGGAAAGTAATCTTTAATCATCGTCAGCGGGAATCCAGGGAAATCCCGGTGACTAAACCAAATTAGAGGTAGTTCCGAATTTCGATTCTGACGCATCAGTCAGCAGAACGAAAAATGCCTCAGCTACTACAGTCAAGGCTATCGTTTTCAATCTCTTTACTCTTTTTCACAGAAGGAGAAAGCCCACCCATTCCCCCTGATTCTCCGGTCCCAGATAACCTTCTTTTAAAAAGTAAGTATTCTTAATTTGTATTCTTCTGATCTCCGTTAATCACGAGATAGACGCCGTTGCCCAGTTTATAATTAGGCGCACCCTATTGGCGCACCGCGTTTGTTACTTTGGCCAGCGACACCATTGAATGACGAGCGTAGTTGCGGCAGGCTTGGGCTTGTACACTGTACAGTATTAAAGTGAAAGTGAAAGCTTGCATCAATTTAATCAGTATGGAAGGTTGTTTTTAGACCATTGTTATACACACAAATATTTCTGTGTGTCTATTGTTTCAAGATTAAACTTTACAGACACTGTATTTAGCCATCTTGTGTGTTTTTATTTCTTTTTTGGGGGCGTTAATGACGTCCCAGACACAGGAAGTGGTGTCTCCGGGGTTCGTCTGATACTGTCAGGATAAGGGTGTAATCTCCCCTCAGCGTCTTCTGACAGACATGTACCGCCCAGTCAGAGCCCATCCAGGGGCTCGGCTCTGAATAGGGCGGACATTTCTGTCAGAAGACGCTGGGGGTGGTCTTATTCTTCACCCTCCTACAATAGGTTATATGTGACAGATCACAACAGGGTTGTTAAAAGGTGCGTTTGGTCAATCCTATTCTAATAGCAGGTTGCGTATAAAGTCGCCTATTTTCTCTTCGTGTGGTATTAAAAAAGACAACAGCAAAAGTGCTCTACGGCAGTTTTGAGCAACTGGCTTTATTTTAGATAGCTGCCTTTAGCTAACAGCTACAGCTAACATTTTCGTATCTTAGAAACGGAAGTGTTTTAGCGTTTGTGAAATCGAAACTAATATTTGTAGTTGTATAATGTCTTTTTAAATAAACTGTCATTTTGTCGCATGTACCTGGCAGCTAATGTACATAGTTTTTATGCTGCCTAACAATATGCCGATCTCGAACCTGGACGATTAAACCTTGTATTTACTTGTTTGTATTAAGGCCTATAGTCATCAGGATAAGTCGAATACTCTACCATAGTGTTTTTCACAACCATTTTGATACCACGGGGCCCACTATTTATCTATTTATTATGAATTTTAGCCACGAATCACCATTCGTCAGACCCAAAACTAAAGTTTTTTTTTTGTCCAATATTTCTGCCTGTGTTTTTAGGAGAGATGCCATGCACCATTTTCTATTTTGTGTAGATATTTGATAGGGCTCCATTATTGTAAACATTACACAACATACATAATGATGATGAGGGATTATACATTAGGACAATTTGCCACTGGTTCTCTAGTCACTTGAAAGTCAATATAGAGTCTAGTGACCTTTCAAGATCACTGGCCCAACCATTATAGCTACTGGCAGACTTAATGCCATGTAATGATGGTAATGATTTACAACATGATGTAATTTACATCATGTTGTAAATTGTCATCAGGTTTGTAGACACTCGTCAGACAGGAAACAAGGCTGGATAAAAATGTACCCATTCATAACAGTGAGTCAACCTTTACGTTTCCTGCCTGCTGACTACTAGTCATTGACTACAATGTGACATATTCCGCTACAGACTGGTTTGTGCACCTGAAAGGGAAGGCTACGTCCGCATTATCACACATTTTATAATGTCAATTCCTGCTGACATTGGGTAACATGCATCACAAGTAAAACATGTTTTGCCATTGCCAAATTAAGTTATATATTTTTTCTCTTGTTTCTACAGGTGGATTAACAGGGGATTTCCTTGTTCTTGCCGAGATCATTACTGTCCTCAGAGGGGACTTTCATTTCATCAATTTGGGTTTATAACATTCGGTAATGGAAGCCTAAACCCCCCCAAAGGGGATGCCCACCTGGGGGGAGGTTTGAGAGTTCATATATGTCTGTGAGAGTGTGTGGGTGTGTGTCAATACGTGCTTACCGGTAGCTTATTATGTTTCAACTCCAATCAGTCTTATCACAATTGGATGACACTATAGATGCTATGATACAGGTATGGTCATCTCATCCAGGATTCACAGATCCTGGATGAGTATCCATGGACATCCTTCCTGTTTCTTTCATTTGAGCATGTCATCTCATTGTTTTAAAAAAATAATCATTGGATGCATTGGATTTTGTTGTGTTCTGTGTCTCATCCATTCTGTTATGGTGCAAATGAGGAGGATGGGCAAGTGTTCAGTACTATAGTTCTGGAGGAGCAAGAGATGGAGGCGATGAGAGGAGTGATACTCTATTTGGCAATTCTGGCTGGATGAAGCGATATGCTTCTTATAGTTCTGCATGAATTATTCAGGATCCAGATACAGGATTTCTAGTACGTAAGTATACTTAGGTTACCATGCTGCCAATTCACTGTTTACAGTGGTCGAAGAAGTGCTCAAATATTTTACTGTAGCAAATAACGCAATACAACTAAAAGGCCAAAATGTTACTTGCCAAAGTTATTGAAATCAAAATATAGTTACTGTATCAAAGTAAAAGCATTAAGATTTGTCCAAATGGGTCAGACCTACAAGCTTTAATTGGAAGTAAGCATATCATTTTCTTTCTACCACGTCATTTCTGTCTGTGTGCCCCTGTGTGTGTGCGAGTGAAACTGGGTATTCTCAAACCTCTCCCCTCTATTGGAGGGCATCTCTTCTTTAAATAATACTTTGTCCTTGAAAAATGGAAACGCTCCTTCAGCTGAAAAACAACCAATTTCTGATGGGTCTGTGTCGGAATGGGCCTCCACCTGACCTGCAATACGACAACTCCTCAGGTATAAATTCTCATAAAATCTCACTTAAACATTATAAACAAGTATTATAAAGATAAAACCCAGTAAAACGCAGGCTGAATAACTTTAAGAATTAAAGTAAAATAAAATTAATCACTGTGGCTTGCCTACTTTAATGAGTGTTTCTTTAGCCATCTCTGACATGCATCCTTTTCATCCGCAGAGCTCTTTCGCATCTCTACCTTTGCCCGTTTCCCAACCTCGGGAGTCACAGAGCGGAGTCTGGCCAGGGCGGGTTGGTTCTACACAGGTGTGGGCGACAGAGTACAGTGTTTCAGGTGCAATGTGACCGCAGAGGGCTGGCAGGCCGGGGACTGTCCCACCGAGAAACACAGACAGCTCTCTCCTACCTGCTCGTTCATCCAGAGCCTTCCATCCACAGCAAACCTCCTCTCCTCCTCCCACTCTGCCTTCTCCCCGCTCCGCAGTGCTCCAGTCATACCAGTAAGACCTGGAAAAGTAACAAACACTGCTGCATGTTATATAGAAATTCCAATGATGCCTTATCAATGTGGACAGACAGTGACAGTGCAATTATTATTTTTTGTTGGGAGTAAAAAGGAACTGTGCAAAACCATTCTTTAGATCAGTGCTTTTCAACCTTTTTCATACCAGGGCCCACTATTTATTCTGCATTTTAGCCACAGACCAACTTTTGATGGACCCCTAAGGGTCCATTTGGTTTCATTTTACGATCTCAAAGAGTTATAAGGGTCCAGTTGGTTATCAACTGTTCATTTAGCTGGGGACCACCTGTAATTCTCTCCACTGTTTGAAAACCACTGCTTTAGATCAAATTTATTTTATTTTTGGCCTGTCACGTTTTATGTTTTTTTTTTTTTAGGTTTCTGGTCCAGGCCCTTCCGCCAATCCTCCGGCGGGAAGCCAAGGAGAGGAGCCAGTGGCAGGCTACCTGAATATGGGCTTCTCCGCGCCACCACCCTCCAGCCCCCTCAGCTCACGTGGCGTTGAGGACATGTCCCACCAGAGGCCTCCCACGTGCCACAACCCCAGTATGCGCAGAGAGCAGGAACGCCTTGATTCCTTCCACTCGTGGACTCTATCTATCATCACCCCTGCAGAGCTGGCCAAGGCTGGCTTCTACCACCTGGGACAGGGGGACAGAGTGGCTTGCTTCACTTGTGGAGGACAGGTGTGTGCAACCTCTGTTGGTGACTTCTCTTCGCCTGAGAACTGTTGGTAGAAACCTTTGTTGATTTTGATGTGTATATGAGCTTTCAATTACGTAATGTCAATTGTCTGATATCTTAACTGATATTTCAGTTTCTCTACATAATTGATAGTACATAGAGTCCAAGACACATGATGTTACTCTAAATCATACCTGGGCATTATGCGGCCCAGGGGCAAAATGTGGACCTTTGGCTGACTCTGACCGGCCCGTGAAAGGGTACTGTGGTTTTCAACTAGTGGTCCGGGGACCACCAGTGGTCCTTGAGAGTTCAAGTTAAATATTGAAAGTTGGTTAACCAGATGTAACTCTTTGCGTAAAAATGAAACCAAATGGACCCTTCATGTTTACACTCTCAAGAGTTAAAATATTCATCTGAATGACAGAGAATGTGAAAGAACGGTCATTTTTGATCTATGTTTGTCTGTTTTGTTTGCGAAAAACAAAAGAAATCTTTAGTTTTGGGTCTGTGGGGCTAAAATGTCATCAAATGTTAGTCCATGGCTCAAATACTGACAAAATTGAGGACCCTGGTGTCAAAATGGTTGGTCTTACTCTTACTTTTATCTTGAAATTAAATTAATATCACGCAGACTTTACTTTACTTCAGCCTTTAGTCTTGGCCCTCCACAATATTTTATGTATCTCATTTGGCCCCTTGGGAAAAATAATTGCCCACCGCTGCTCTAAATGGATAATCACTGCAAACTGTCCTTACGGGGAAAAAGTTAATTGGTGTAAAGTGAGTGATGCTGTACTCTATTGGTTGAAACAGCATCCCTTGTTGAAACGCTAAACATAGCGAGAGGTGTACAGGTGTATGTATAAAGCCAGGCCTTGGAGTGGTTGCACGAATCAAAACATGCCTATCCCTAACAGCTACTGACAGCTTATACGAATAAACAACAACTGTTTCTCATGTACAATAACTTGTCTTTGTTCAAACAGTCTGTTTATAAATATCCTTCTACTAAATTTCTATTTTCTGTACAAAAGGGTGTTTTGGAATATGCAAGTAAACCATTTGCTCATTTGTAGCTGAGTAACTGGGAGCCAGGCGACAGAGCTGTGTCAGAACACCAGAGGCACTACCCAAACTGCCGCTTCGTACGAGGGGACAGAGCTGACAACGTGTCCCTGGCTGGGGCTGCCGGGGCTGGGCCAGGGGGAGTGGCAGCACCAGTAGTGGCGCCTGGAGCCTCCCAGCAGGGAGGGGCCGCTCTCAGTAATGTATCCAACCCAGCCATGCAACAGAGTGAAGAGAGACTGCTCACCTTCGTAAACTGGCCGTCTCGCATCCCTGTCCGTCCTGATCAGCTGGCCAAAGCCGGCTTCTACTATGTAGGTAAGGACTGTTTACAAAGCATTATGATTGTAATGTGACTAATTACATTTAACAGACTAAATTGAAAAATGAAAAGTGATTATCATAAAAACATTTTTATATTCACAAGTAACTGTATTCACAACCGGTTTGTCCCCTGACACCTTTCTTTCTGCATTGTGCTTCAGGTCGTAACGATGACGTGAAGTGTTTCTGCTGCGATGGAGGCCTGCGATGCTGGGAGTCTGGAGATGATCCTTGGGTGGAACATGCTAAATGGTTTCCCAGGTAAATGCCGCTACCGGTATTGTTTTTTACATTTATACATGTCTCTTTTTGCACAGGTTTCACTCTGTATTTGTTGCAAGGTTACAGTCAAGTCCCTTGAATAAAGTAAACATGAGCATGTTTGTTATTGCTATTATTAATGGCTTCACTGTTTTGTCAGCACCAACATTATTAACTTCATTGCTTCAGGCTAACATAATTAATTCAATACACAATATGCTGTTTTATGTATTGTTTCATGTTCCTATGGTTTATTGTAGATGTGAATACTTACTCCAAGAGAAGGGACAGGAGTTTGTTCATCAGATCCAGGCTCGTTTCCCTCGACTCTTTGAACAGGTTGGTACAGAACCACCCATTTTTCTTGATAGGCATGTGAATGCACATGTAGGCATTTCAGGCTATAATCTTCTCTCCTCTTGAGCACTAAGAATCACTTCACGTTAAAGAATAAAATAGAGTTAAGTAAAACAAATAAGCCAAGAATAGAAAAATGAGCTCTGTGTGTATGTGTGTTCTCAGCTACTTACAAATGGAGACAGCAGTTCCAGGGAGTTTGTGGATCCCCCAGGTATCACAAGTTCATTGATTTATTTTTTTGACAAAAATCCTTATCTTTACATATCTATGTTCATTGTGGTCCTTTGAATACAAATGTGTTTGTAAAGTAACGTGTGGGGGGTGTAGAAGAGACATACAGAAAGATATAGACAAAGCTCTGCCCTTCGCTATATTGTTACATCTTTCTTTTGGTTTGTCTCCCACTCTTAGTGGTGCACCTCGGCCCAGGCGAGGAGCGCTCCGAGGATGCCGTCATGATGAACACTCCAGTGATTAAGTCTGCGTTGGAGATGGGCTTTGAGCGCAGCCTGGTCAAGCAGACGGTTCAGAGTAAGATTCTAACCAGTGGAGAGAACTATAAAACAGTCCAGGAGTTGGTTTCAGATCTACTGAGTGCTGAAGACCAGAAGAGAGAGGAGGAGCGGGAAATGCTGGCAGAAGCCATGGCATCCGGTACGAGTCCAACCTTTTAACCACAGTTACAACCCTTTGGATATAGATTGTAGGAGTGACATGCTATAGATGCATTCATAGGAGCTTCAGTTCAACAAGCATCAGTTCACGGTAGAGGTACAAGTCAGGTCGAACCATAGTGCTGAATCTTTGATCCGACTGTTTGGTATGAGGCAGTGGTTTTCAATCAGCAGCCCCTGGGAGGATTCCAGGTGGTCCCCTGGCTAAGTGATGGATAGTTGGTTAACCTGATGTAACTCTTGTGAGCGTAAGAATTAAACCAAATGGACCCTTGTGGGTCCATTTGGTTTCATGTTTACACTCACAGAGTTAAACACCTATTCACCATCTGAATTAGCCCAAGTCTACACAACTAGAGAATGTAGAAGATTAATGGGCATTTTGATCTGTATATTTGCCTGTTTTGTTTTGTCTTCTTTAGTTTTGGGGTCTGTGGGGCTAAAATGTCTTCAAATGGTGGTCTGCGGCTCAAGTTCTAAATAAATAGTGGGCCCTGGTATGAAAAAGGTTGAAAACCACTCATATAAGGTACTAAACAGTGATCGTAGGAATAATCACAAGACCTTAAAGGAGTTTTTTCTGTTTTGTATAATGCTGATTATTATATAATTTCTATTCCCTCAGATGGGTTTACCTTCCTGAAGAGACACCAAACGGCACTGGTCCTGCGTCTGAAGAGCGTTGAGACTGTACTGGAGCATCTGAGGGAGCAGAATGTCATTAGTACGTCTATACTGTGAAAATTATTATTTTTTTTGTGAAAACGTCTCTCTCATCGACTTAGCTGTCCTTTAATTTTAAACCAATATAAAGGCATACAGAGTTGTAATTTGGGAATGATAGGCACTTACAATACAATAAATCTGTTCACCAGCTGCTGAAGAATATGCCAGCCTCCAGGCGCAGACATCAGCCCAGCAGCAGACCGCTCGTCTGATTGAAATAGTCCTGACCAAGGGCAATGCTGCCGCTGAGGTTTTCCGCAACTGGATCCAGAAGAACGATGTCCACCTGCTCCGAGATCTCATGGGTACATGGGACTGTTTGAATGCATTTTTAAACTTAGTTTAAATGTAGTTTAGTTTATAATATTTTTCATAAATGATGGCAGCAGCAAAGCCAAAAAACTAAACTAAACACAAAAGACAATGGAGTCTAAATCTAAACATTTGCATTTTTTGTTTGTTTTCAGCCCAGACAAATGAGGCTACATCACCAAGTCAAGATCTCTCAGGTATATTATATGTAGAGTTACATATTACTGTTACAACTGCACAGTACTTGGTTAGGCTAATTTATGTACCGTATTTTCCGGTCTATAAGGCGCACTTAAAAGCCTTTAATTTTCTCAAAAATCCACAGTGCGCCTTATAATCCAGTGCGCCTTATATATGGATTGTTTGACTGCAGTAGCTTCTATTCTGTGTTAACTGTAGTAGCTTCTATTATCTGCGCCTTATAATCCAGTGCGCCTTATATATGAAAACAGTTTTAAAAGGTGCGCCTTATAATCCAGTGCGCCTTATAGTGCGGAAAATACGGTACATGTAGTCGCACGCTCACTTATTAATTTTACCTTAAAACCTGCCTTATCGTCATAACAAAATAATTGCAGTGCAACATTTACTACAAGGGCAGATCTAATAAACGGTATGTATTTGAATGCACATCCCCTCCTTTTGATGTAGACCTACCTATGGAGGAGCAGCTACGTCGCCTACAAGAGGAACGCACCTGTAAGGTGTGTATGGACAAAGAGGTGAACATCGTGTTCATTCCATGCGGACACCTGGTGGTATGCAAGGAGTGTGCCCCCTCGCTACGAAAGTGCCCCATCTGTAGAGGCTTAGTGAAAGGGACAGTCCGAACGTTCCTCTCTTAATCTGGACTTGATGCCAACAGAACTACGGCAGTCCACTCATTTCACTGACTGAAAGCAATATAGTAACTCAAAGGAGAACTTGGAGAATTAAAGTAGTCAAGTTAAAGTTGCAATTTATTCTGCATTTTGTACAACTGCTGTCTTTTGGCAAATGCTATCTCAAATATTGCCCAATATACAGAAACTTAATGCCTTTTACCTGTCAATAAAAACTACAAAATCTATTTCACATCTTTGTGGCTGGTATTTGAGGCTTGACATATTTTTGTAGTCCCATTAAGTTTTGGTATGACAAATTACTTCAGGAATTTCATAGGACTGACTCATTGCCCCTCAGTCTTCCTCTAAACACCCATGAGATAATGTTTCCAAATTACGCGTTTCTTTTGCTTTTGTCATGTTTTATCAAGTCAACACAGCCATATACCAGATCATTTTAGAGTAGGCCATTTTGTGCTGCTTTGAGATTTCAGTAGCACTCACCTGCCCAGAATAGACCATGGTATGGGGTGCTTGACCGAACAGCCAACTGGACTTATGGGTTGACTAGACACAATCAGGACCAACCATAGACTAGCTTAAGGCTTCAAAGCAAACTTGGGCAGAACTGCAACAGTGCCACCTGCTGATTGAGTACATGCCACCCCCATTTATGAACTTTAGAGCACTTAACATTGCAAGTTTCACCAAGGTTATATTTTTGCAATTTTCATGATGCTCTGACAGACCATGGGTTTGTTTCCCTGAACACCTAGTTTTCTCCAGGATGTTTGGGGTAAATGTCACCCATGTTCTGTGACAGCCAAGAAACAATGCATTTTACTTCACTGGACTCCCAATTTAATATTTTTGGGAATATTTTAATATGCACATTTCTCAGATTTTGCCCCCCATTAAATATTTTCGTTTTGTGAAGTCATTATAATTAGAGTAACTCAAGTTGCCATGTATTGCTGTACTTAGTGTGATGAGAAATATTTTTATGAAATATTTTACAGGTGAAATATAGCCATTTAGTTATGGAGTAACAAAATGGTGTTTCGGGGATAAAAATACCCAAGACCTAAAGTATTTTATGCGGGAAAATTGCCATTTTGGCATTAGAATCTAGCAAAAGATACTGTCAATATCAGCAAACTTAGTCACTATGAATAGAGAACAGGTCCTATATTAGAGCAGTGTCAAGTCACATTTAACAGTTGAACAAGAATGCTGCACATTAGCTGGTAAAATGAGTCCCCAGAACATATGTGATCTGATCCTTTAGCCTAAAAGTCCGACATAACCATGTGCCATTTCTCAAGATTCAAAGCATAATCATTCAAAAACAAAGGACACCGAATCAGACTCAAGTTTTTACAAATATTTATTCCACATGTCTCTTCAGCCGCAGTTTAGATGATGCCAATCTGGAAAGGAAAAAAGATGAAATTAAATAGTGTTCCCAACATTCTGCACACTATACAGCATCTACTGTAGTTGGCATCAGTGGTTCCTTTGTCATCGTCACCGGCAGTCGGGCGATCTAAATTTACATCACTTGCGCAGAACTTAAGTCTTTCTAGACCGATAAACATCGATTTCAATATTGACCCAGACTCACCTTGTTTGCAACATCCAACGCATCGTAATCTGGAGCTAGACGAACGTACGCCTTCTTCTCACCATCAGGCCTGCAAGACAGGAAGGAGGAGGAAAACACAAGGCACATGTCAGAGCCTTAGGCATAATTTTACCTTGACCAAACTGGGCCTAGAGAACCTCCCAGGCAACAACTTTAATTAGTATTCATTTGTAAAACAGTCTGGTACACAAAGGATCACCTCCACTTGATCCTGAGTGGAGAAAACTGAAACTAGGGGTCACTATATGGTCACCACACTCCAGTAGGGAGGATTGTCCAAAAATAAAAACTAATTGAATTAAGTTGGTGAAATCACTTACTATAGCTTTAAATATGACAGTTTGACCTACTGATATTTGAGACTATCATTTTCTTAGTTTTGTTTTTGATAACCAAGTAGGTAAAAGTGAATGAGTCGGTCAAGTTTAGAAACCTAAACCAAGCCTTTAAAAAACAAGACAAGCCATTCTTTATTTTTATATTTGGCCCACACAAATGACCACAAGATGGCACAACATTGGTGGGCTATGGACAGCTCAGAATCCCTATCAATGCAGAAACCTGCATTGATAGGGATTCTAAGTCATCAATTACAGCTTTAATCTTCCTGGAAAGGTAACATGATAATTCTCGCAAAGTATCATGTTTTTGAAATCTTTCAGCCTATTGATGACCTCTATACATTTGATTTCCCTACTCTGAGACAGCATGTAGACAGAATCAGAATATGTGACATTGTATGAGGATTCATGTTTCTGTATGGTTGTGCATTTGCATTGTATGCATGTATTGCCCCTGTAAAAATTAAGCACATGCCTACGATTTAACAAAACAAATCATTCACCCTCATCTCAATCTCTCAACTCTTGACAGTTCAATGGCTGAAGACATGTACTGTTGATTTAGCAATGCCGGGGGTTCAACATGCAAGTTTGTGTTCTGGCAAGAACAACTAATCCTAAATCATACCTGATGAGTGTGTTGACTTTGGCGACATCAATGTCATACAGCTTCTTGACAGCGTGTTTGATCTGGTGTTTGTTGGCCTTGACATCAACAATGAACACCAATGTGTTGTTGTCCTCAATCTTCTTCATGGCCGACTCAGTGGTCAGGGGGAACTTAATGATGGCATAATGATCCAACCTGGAGGATGAGCATCTTGTTAGGCTGATATTTAAACTCCATGCATCAACAATTTTAAATCATTCAAGTATGATTAGCTTCAAAGTAGTGGACAAAACTCAAGATCACTCAACAATCTGTTATTCCTGTTTTTATACAAGCTATAAACCAACACAGATTATGCTGTGGTGGTTCACATGTTAATGTCAGACTGCAAAATTCCAAATATTCTTATCATCAACATAACCCACTTTCATGAAGACTGACTAATTCCAACTAGTCACTGTAGTTTTATCCTTCAATAAAATATTATACTAAAGTGTATACTAAGCTAAGAGTGACGCAAAGTTTCTGTTTAGGTGCATCAGTAATTTAAAAAAGCTAGAATCATATGATTTCATACTTTGATCGCTGTTTGCCATCATTTGCACCGTCCAAATCATGTCATCTTTACTGGTTCAAATACTCATCACTCTGAGGTACTCACTTGTTCCTACGAGGAGCACTCTTGCGAGGATACTTGGGCTGTCTGCGCAGACGCAGGGTCTTGGGGCGACGGAAAGTGGGAGAAGTCCTGACCTTCTTCTTCCTCTGACTGTGGACTCCTTTAAGCACAGCCTTCTTGGCCTTCAGGGCCTTTGACTTGGCCTCTGTCTTGGCAGGGACAGCTATGGAATGGAAAAGTGACATTTCTTGCTACTAGGTTCAACAATCACTCGATGCTGAAAAGCAATTTTAGATTTTACACACATCTCTCCACAACTAGTAAAAGCATTGATTTGCTATCTCTGAATGGTATAAACTTTAGAAATCATTATCTAATGGTGCAGTCTGAGCCCATTAGTCTTCAGAGCACCATAATGGCGAAGACTGATAACACAAGGTATTTTAAGGTTGGTACTGTACAAAAAGCCTTACAAAAACAGTGCAGATGGGTTTACATGTGGGAATTGAACTAAAGTGTAGTAATCCTGTGCCACGACTAATTAAAAAGCAATAGAAGGCTCAAATATATCATTCCAAGAGCCTAGATCAGAGTACAAGCTTTCATCAAGACTTTCATTAGACATTCTGAATGATGCCAACATGTTAAGTCAGTGGTTCCCATAGTGGTGAACAGGGACCCTTGGGAGTCCCATTGGGCTAAATAAGTTTTTTTTACTATATGAATTAGGGGTCCCAGAGATAGAAATGCTATTACATAGGACAAGTAAAGTATCGAGATCTCTGGCATATGTTTTCAAAGGGTCATTTAATGTCCATTTAATGTCAGTTTTGGAGTCTCTGGCGTGAAAAAAATCTGGCAAATTGTTTTATATAGTTAATAGTAGCTTCCTTGTGAATGAGGTATGTTGTGTACAGTACGCATGCCCAGTCAACATTCACGTGTAGCAAACACTGTGCCCACTGCCGGCCTTCGTGTTATCATAATCTCTTATTTACAGGCTACAATAATAACAAGGACGTAAAGGGCGGTTATAATTCATCCGTTGTACCACAAGGCAAACGGAATCTTAAGCGACAGGGTGTCAAAACGTGTTTCTGACACCAGAATCAACGTTAGCATGTTAGCTCGCTAGCGTTAGCACGAAACACCGCACGGCGCTACTGACATGCGAGTTGAATAAAATCATGCAATATAAGGCATGATTAACGTAATCTAGACCCACAAAAACACAAGTGCTGAGACGGGTTGAAACGACACTACGACAATACGTGCTGTGGTGAAGAACAAGGAGCATTTATCGCAGTTTATATCATTTAAAAGTATGGATAGACGAACCTTCCTTCTTCACCTTCGGTGCCATGTTGGGAAAAGGAAGATGGAACGGGGTTTCCTGCAATATAATGCAGGGGCGAGATTTCGTCCGTCGTTATAACGCGATAACACAAAGGGCAAATCAGAGCCTTCTAGTGGGAAATATAACTCCCGCTATTGGTCATTAGCCGTAATTACAGCCGAGACACTACGACGTGAGGGTCCCAATGGAGGGTCCACGCTTTCAAGAGTTAAAAATCTAATAAAGGTCCATTTGGTCAATTCTATAATTTAGCTGGGGATCACCTGTAACCCCCTCAAGGCCCACTGGTGGTCCCACCCGTGGTTGGAAAACACTGCTCTACGGCTCTGAAATAAGGAACGTATCTAAGGTCCTTTTGGTCAATTCTATGATTTAGCAGGGGATCACCTGTAACCCCCTCAAGGCCCACTGGTGGTCCCACCCGTGGTTGGAAAACGCTGCTCTACGGCTCTGAAATAAGGAACGTATCTAAACCTACTGTACAAAGTGGTTAATCCCAAATGTGAGGAGATGGGTTGACACCCGAGTCTAGCCTACACTGTACGAGGCAGTATTACAGGCTATACACTTTCATGTAAAACTATTGCCCTGCATACAAACTCATAAAAAATCTTCTAGAAGACTGGCTTTTTTAAAACAAAATGTGCTGCCTTTGTGTGTAATCAATTATTTAACAGTATGCTTGTCTGTCTTATTTATTCTTTCATATTGTTTTTACTAAGCTCTCTAATATCACCTGGTGAATGGCTTGGTTGACTCTGGTCTTAACAAAACTGTCTCTCATGTAAACCATTGTTACAGGTTTTCACATCATAGGCCTAGAAAATAAAAATATTTTCTAGATCTACTATTTTTACATTATTACATAATTTAACACATATGTAATTAATGAACAATTTCTTATTCATATTATTTACGTTTTTTATCATTTGGACAACTGGTCATATTATATAATATGACCAGTTTTATAGTAGAGGTTGATACATTTTGCAGCAATATTTTCTATTTAAGGGACTGCTTGGTCCCTTAAAAACTGACAAAAACAAGGGACCAACTTTGTGGACAGCTTGGTCCCTTTCCCTTAATCATAACCACGTGGGGACCCAGGTTAGAAGGAATTTATTCACTTTTATTTAAGGTTTACAGGTTTTTACATTTCTACAAATCGTTTACCATTATGTGTAGCTTATCACTATAAAATAACATCAGGTAGAAATGTTTACTGTACAACATGGATGAGTGGCATTTAAATGATACAAGACCTCTGATACCAGAACCCTTGAAGAGGACAGGAAATATATTAAATAAACTGTCACTTTTCACCATCTCATCAAAAGCATTTAAATTATTGCAGCAAAGCTTGTCGATGTGATAGCCAACAATCTGTGCGATCACATCAGTAGGAACTCCTGGGGGTAAACGTCGTTTTTTTTAATCAAATAAGGAATCGTTATTGTGGGTCATCAATAGACAGAGGAGCAATACTGTACAGTTAAACAGGAACGTGTTAGTAGTACATCCCAGTCGCAATAACCTTCATAGGTTTTTCACTTCCCATGGGAAGTGCAGGAACATCAGGCATGTTTCCATCGTCTCTCAGTCCACAAATGTTGATTTGTATTTTTTTTAATTGATCATTTCAAGGTCAACACAATGACCTTAATTGTATTTGTGTTGATTTGTTTGCATGTGCAAGAAAGAAACACATCTGATGTCATAAAAAAAAACACATTATACTGTACATCTCCATGTTCTCCATCTCCATGTCTCCATGTCCTCTTTCGTACTTCAGGATGTTGGTTCATTCTGCTTTTTTTACACCTCTTTACACCAGCTTCTGGGAGGTGTATGGCGACTATAGCCGCTCTGTCTATCGATGACTCACAATAAAGATTTCCATGACCTTAATTGTATTTGTGTTGAATTGTTTGCATGTGCAAGAAAGAAACACTGATGTCATTTAAAAAAAAAATAACACTTTATAATTGTACTCTGGTAGAAAGTTTAAAGAGTTCACCAGACAAAATTTGTCTGTCCAATATACAAATACAGTAACCAGTAGCGGAATTGCAGCAAGATATACTGTACATCTCCATGTGTGTGCTCTTTCGTACTTCAGGATGTTCGTTCATTCATTCTGCTTTTTTACACCCCTCTTCTTCTTCACTTTTTTCACAGGGGATCTGGGAGGAAAAAAGGGTAAAATTACAGTACATGTATTTTGGCTTTCAAAAAGAATCCAGGTTTTTTTTTCTCCAAGGGCTGTGATGAAAAACAGGCTGATCTACTACTCCCCCGTGTGTCATGATTGTAAGTTTTTTTTTTTTTTTATTAACTTACTCTTTCAGTTTACCTCCTGTCTTAGCCGATACTTTCTTCTTCTGTTTTTCAGTTGCCACTGGCTTCCCTAATGACACTTTCTTGATCTTCTCTGCATTCTTCTTCTTTTCCCTTTTCTTTTGCCCATCTGCTCCCTTAGTCGTCTTTTCTCCATTCTGCAAACCCTCTCCTGTGCTTTTCTGCGCTTGCTTATGTTTCCTGGGCTGTGTTGGATTCTTCTTCTGCAGGAAACGTGGTGTTGTGCAAATGGTGCTCCTTTTGGGAGGTTTCTTCTGAAGCTGTCGCTTCACCTTACTGGACACAGAAACAACATATAGCTTTGTTAATTGTCTTTATACTGTTTGTGTAAATTTATCCAAGGTGATATATAAAATGCATACATGTGAAAATGTAGTGAATACCCCAAAAACTAGATAACTGACACCTGACCCCGTATTATTCAACAAATCACAATTCTCTGAACAGGAACCTTACCTGTGTGTCTTCTTGAAGCCCACAATGTAATCAGGCACAGGACATCCAGCTTGCTTTATTACATTGGCGATGCTGTAGAATAGGCCGGGCCCCAGATAGAACAGACAAGATTGTTACTCAAAAGTGTAGATAGAAACAGCCCAAGCAAGCATAGTTGAACTGGATCCCAGCTACAGCTAGCCCACATCTTTGGTTCTGGATGGATGAACTAGAAGTTGTGACTCCTTTGAATCAGTGAATCAAATATTACTTTTAGATTTTAAATGTAATTCTCGTTGGGTAAGGGCAATGTAAATGTTATAGATATATAATAGCAACAGGATAGGGTAAAACACTGACAATCCTGGGAAAACAAAATAGCACCAAATGAGTATAATGCAATCCTGATCTTTTTGTTACACAACATTTGGAAATTTCTGTCCAGTTTTATCTGAATAAAAATATGAAAACACCTGCAGAAGACAATTGGCTATGAAAGAAAAAGAAAAGAAAATATCAGTTTTTAAATAATGTCTATTCAGTGTATTATATCCTGTGTACCTGCGCAGTAGTGGCTTATCGTTCTCTGTGAAGAAGGTGATGGCTTTCCCTGTGTGTCCAGCTCGACCAGTACGGCCTGGAAAGCAGCATGTGTAGATGTTAAGTCCAAAAACAGGCTTGACTTTACTTAGGTAAAGCTTAGATAAATGGGTGAAATTAAACATTGACAGAAGGAAAGGGAGAGAGAAAAACTACAATTACTGAAGAGAAGGAACTAACCAATGCGGTGGATGTATTCAACGGCACTGGTGGGGAAGTCATAATTTAGCACCACGTTGACTCCCTTGAAATCGATTCCTCTGGCAAGCAGTGCAGTGCAGATCAAGACCCAGATCTTCCCAGAGCGGAAACTGTTCACAACGTTGTCTCTCTGGGAGACATTCATAAGAAAGACCAACTTACACAAGGATCGTAGCTCAAAAGTCCTTATAATTTAACACTATGACTTTGTTTAAGATAGAAGTTATGTTCTGTGAGAACATGTTCAATATGAGTACCGTGCAAAGTGATTGTAATACTCTTGTACCTGCTGCTGTGTGCGGTCAGCATGAATAACATCTACATTGATGCCTTCATACACCAGTTCATGGAACAGCTCCCGTGCACGATCTATTGACTGTACAAACACCAGCATGGGAGGCAGGAACCCCTGGGAAGAGAGTCAGTAGATTGAAGACTGTCAAAGATAGAAAACATTCAGAGAAATCCTTTGTTGCTCTCTCAACTCAGTTAATCAAATTTATTAAAAGTTGCATACCTTTTTGACAATGTTCCTCATGGCCACGAGTTTTCCGTTCTCTGTCCCAACAAACAGCAACTCCTGCTCCACTGTGTCCGCTGCTGCATTCCTGAGAACATTATTCAACTTGTAAAACAAAGATGATACTGAGGCAGCTAGACATAGACCCGTGGGCTTTGACGCTAGTATCTCGAAGGGAGGCAATTGAAGGGACAAGCAGGGAGGCATTGGGTCCCGTTTTGAGTCCTTGGTATAACGCAGCCCAGAGATCACATCTCAACCATCTAATCCTAGGGAGGTCACTGTAACCGCAAGACCAGTGAGCTAACTGACTACACAACAATTAGATTGCGCATGATAAAATATTAAATGCATCCAGGCAGAAATAATACTCAATAAAAGCTAAATGACAGAAGTGATTATTTGCAAGATATAATAAATGATTCACCAGATTCTTAGCAGATACATTTTCAAGAAGTCCTATATGCCATGTTATTTTGGCCATAATAAATGACAAAGGCTTATATAATCAACCAAATCAACACACATAGGGTTGTCCCGATCACATTTTTTGCTCCCGAACGATCCCGATCATTTGAGTTTGAGTATCTGCCGATCCCGAAGCTGATCTCGATATTTCTCGATCCAATCACTTTTTTTTGCTCACGGTACAATCCCGATAATTTTTTCCGATCAGATACATTTTGCAAATGCATTAATAATTAAATTGTCCCAAGAAAAAGATATTATATGAAGTGCACCAAATAGCAGATTGATATAGCAGACTAGAATAGCAGATTCCTCACTCATGTGCACTTGGGCAACTCTAAAGCAAATTCCACAAATTTATTTACCTGCCATAGTGTCAACACCTTACCCCTGTCGGATCACTGGTTATACTGGTATTATTTACCAATACGGAATGGTCTGATGATGACAAACGAGGGCCAATACTGATACTTTTCTGGTACCGATACAGTATTTGCCGATACAGATATGAACAGACATGACAAAAATTGCCGACATCCCTAATCACAGACCTTAATACCATACATATACAGTAGCTCCATGTGCTCATCAAGTGTGATAGAGGGGTGTGTTGCACATTAAATTCTACCTCTGTCCGATGTTGACAGAGACCAGATTGTCCAGATTTAGACGGCACCACTGTGCCACATCTGGTGTGCAGGTGGCACTGTAGAAAGCCCTGCGGACCTTGGGACTGGTACAGGCCTGGAAAACAGTGGCAAGCTGGTCTCTGAAGCCAGTTTTACCATCTTCAAAGAGCTTGTCAGACTCGTCCACTATCAACCACTCCACACTGACAACACAGAAAAAAAAAAAACAAAAAAAAGTCAAATACAAACTAAATTTACTCTGTAATAGCATTTCTGATGTTGAACATTAATGTTATTAATATGATCCCCATTAGCTGGTACAAAGCAAAAGCCAATAGCTTTAAGACTCTATAAACAAATGTGCACAATGAACATCACAACAAATAACTTTTAATAATGTTAGTGATTAAATAGATAGTGGAAATAGATGGTCAAACAAGGTCAGAATGTAGACAAATCAAATACGTAACAACACAAATTTCACCTGCTTAGGTCTATTGCTGGAGGGTCCTGGTTGAGGAGGAAGACGAGTCTGTTTGGTGTGCTGACCAGAATATCTACAGTAACAAGTATGACAACGAGAGACAGAGTGAGAAAGGGTCAACCCGAGGAGAGAAGAAAGACAGGAGCATTTGGCATCATCTTCTGCAGTCTTACCGTATTTTTTGTTTGACTGTGGCCCGTATTTCTTGGCTGCGATGGAAGCCTTGTCAATGATGTGAACTCTGAAGCCTAGGCCCTCAGACAGACGAAGCAGCTCTCGGTGTGTCTACATGTCAGTGGTGGAAAGAGGTGGATATAAAACTACTCTGTTGCAAGTAAAAGGACTGTGTTCAAATTTAAATGCTACAGTTGAGTAAATGTACAAAATGAGTACAAATAGTAACATGTTTCATTTATACATTATCAAAAACTAATAACTAGAAATATATATATAATTTTTACTACAAAATGGTGTGTGTGTGTGTGTGTGTGTGTGTGTGTGTGTGTGTGTGTGTGTGTGTGTGTGTGTGTGTGTGTGTGTGTGTGTCCACGTGTGATCATGTAAATGTTTATGTACATGCTAAACAAACAAATCGGGATGAGTTGCAACACTAGATGGGTTTCACCCGTTTCACAACTGTTCTGTTTAACAAGTGGAACTGAGAAATAATTAGGCATTCTGCAGAAAAGAAATCCATCGGCAAAAAACAAACCAAAAAAGCTTGCTTTGGCGAGTACCGACTGTTGATCACCCTTCAAACCTCATGCAAAGAAAACGAATAGAATAACGTATGGAGTATGAATGCATGCACATTCTGTAATATGTACCTGACTGGCCAGTTCTCTGGTTGGGGAGATGATAACAGCTCTGAAGCCCAGGTTAGCCGGTTGCTGCAGATGAGCCAGAAGAGGAATGCAGAAGGCTAGAGTCTTCCCTGAGCCAGTAGGGGCACAGGCCAGCAGCTCACGACTCTGACACACATACACACCCAGAATATGTTTTTTTTTACTCCTTTTCATGTCAAGTCAAAATGTCAACATATTGTTAGGAGAGATACAGGAACAAACAGATGAAAATAACAATTATTCTACATATATTGATGATGATTTGAATTAAAAAGGTGAACTCACATGCATCATCAAGGGTATTGCCTGCATCTGTATGGGCGTTGGCGAGTTCAGGCCTGCCTCTCTCAGGTTTTGCAGCACCCGCGCATTGAGACGGTACTCAGACTGCAGCTCTTCAAACGTGGAGACCGGGTCAGGCAAGTCACTGCCGTGTACGTTTATACGGTGTCGAGCACGAATCTGGTTCACCTGAATTGGATCAGAGGGTACAAACTCACTATTACGCACAAAGATTAGACAATGAATTTGATTATCTATCAAAAGGCCTTACAGAAACATATTGAGCCAGACCCATTATTGGCTATATTTGGAGCTGTGACCTTTAACCCCTCTATCAACTCCTTTGAGGGTCAAGCCATATCTTTGTGCACGTTACTGGCCAAATGTTAATAAGTTGCAACAAAATGAATAGCATTCCTGTATTTGAAAGCTTAATGTAATCATCTGTTGGTAGTCATCAACAAGTATACCTTTTCCTGGTGGAGATGCTTCATCCTTTTCAGTGAGGATTCATCCTTCTTCGCATCCTTCTGAATGGTTTTGGTCTTTCTGTCCAGAGAAGAGGTCCAAAGGATGCCAGAGGCCTCCGTCTCTCCCTGAGGGGCTTTGCATTGAAATGAAACCATACAAAGACTTTGTGATCTTTCTGGTGATTACTAAATCAGATGAATCAAACAGACCATATCAAAGAGTCGGTTGGGGTTTGGGACAAAATGTTTTTGTTTGTTTGTTTTTAAGCCAAACCACACCAACCCAACTCCTTGCATCTCAATGAGTTGCATTATGTGGTTTACTTTTAAAAAAAATTGTACATTACCGTTTACATACAGAAACATTAATATGCTACTGTCCAATGATCAACAACTAATGAAACTATTCTGAACTTCTGTGATAATACCTTACCTTCCATGTCCAACTGGCTACATTTCTTCTTTTTCTTCTTCTTTACAGTTTTCTTCTCAACTCGTTTCCTCTTAACTCCAGCTTCAGGTTCTTGTTCCACACCTTCCTCTTCATCCCCATCAACAGCCTCCTCATCCTCATCCTCCTGTTCAGGAATGCTTGGGGTGCCATTGATTGTCCCTGAGCCAAAGTAGTTGATTCCAGAAAGAATGTCCGAGGAAGCCTCCCCTCCTTTGTGTCTCGACATCTGTACAAAACAACACAAAAATATTTTAAAGGCAGTAGTTCTCAACCATTTTAATTTCAACCCGACATGCAATAGGCGTTGGACCCTCAATTCACAAGGATCCCAATTTATATTATTCAAAATCAATGTTTATTTAATTGAGAAAGTGTCAAATGAAACCAAATATCCATTTGTACCCTCTCAGCTATAACTGTCATATACCCGGGGACCCCCTTGAGCTCCCTCCAGAACCCCTAGGGGTCCAAGGGACCCCAATTTGGGAACTACTGACAGTAAAACGCCTGTTGACATCACAACATGAGTTCAGCGCTGCAACAAATTAACAACATAATAAACGAAATGGTGGAAATTCACAATTATTGTCTGTCTTGTGTCGATAGCGCAAGAGTCGGGACGTTCAGACATTACCTTAAAACGTTCAGCATCTTTCCCAAACCTCTTGAAATCAAACTTTGCTCCGGCTCCCAGCTTTCGGAACAGGTCGAAAGCGTCCATGGCAGCAGCAGCGTGCTGCAGCGGCGAGCTGCTGTGCTCATCAACATCCGCAACATGCAGGCAGCACTTCCTGTACATAGAAATGGACATGTCGCCCTCTGGTGACGCACTCACAGGGCTGTACACTCCTATGGTTGTACTCTGTGGGAGGGAGGGCTACAATTTACAATTTAGGCCAGTGAAGGGTCCACTATTTTTTCAGCATTTGATCTACGGACCACCATTGAGGCTGGAGTTCAGCCTATAGTGATGCATATCAAAATGACCATTAATCTTCTAGTTGTGTAGACTTGGGCGAATTCACACGATGAATATATTAACTCTTGAGAGTGTAAACATGTAAAATGGACCAAATGGACCCTTGCAGGTCCATTTGGTCCATTTCCCAGTCTCAAAGAGTTACATCTGGTTAACCAACTTAGGTGGGGACCACCTGGAATCTGTCAATGATCATTTGTGGGGTGCAAAAGATTAAACAGAATCTGTTTTCCAAGATTTTATTGAACCGATTTCATCGTTTGTAGTTGCATAGTCATCTAAAGAAAGTTTACAACAAACAAAATGGTTGTGGCACAGCTTTTACACGAGTGGTATGGACAGGGAAAGAATTCTGTTGTGCAGTTCAATTTACGTTTGGCAATGGCTTTGCACCACAAAGGACACATATTCCTCCAAGTGACTTAGACATAGAACACAATTGATGCACATGATCTCATCTGAGGTATAGGCTAATACAGCATACCATTACTTTAGTATGATATAAAGAATAAGCACAAAACACGTTTCAAGACAGCCTTGAAGATGGTGTCGACATGAATCCCAACACATGTTTAAGTAGTTAAAAACAAGAGGTGATGATGGCCATGAGATGTATGAAGGGGGAAATGGTAAAACAAAACAGGAATATTCTTGACTGCTAGAAACAGATTAGATAACATAATTTGTTGATCATCTTCATTTTCACCACCTTAATGTACACTCATTGCTTTGTGTAATACTTTTGTACATTTATATAAAAAAATAATAATCGGTTCCCCTCAACTCCTCTAGCACTGTGGTTCTCAAAGTGGGATCCTTGGGTCTCCCACTAAATTCATTAATATTGCACTTAATGCTTTTGCAATAAACAACTTAATTGTGTTTTTGACATGGTAGATACAAATAGCACTTATCTATTTATGCTTTGTAAACAAAAAGATGCACAGGGTTAAATATGACAAATAAATTAAGTAAAGTAATAAACGACAATGAAAGATACTAATTATCAAAACAATAATTAAATACATTTTAGGTAAAAACAAGCCACACTGTATTTTGGTTTAGTGGAAATAGCCAAACTTTTTTTCTTTTCCCTTTTACTACGGTGTGCTGCTTATGGCTTTACAGAAGTGGATATTTGTATGTTTCTAAATGTCTCGATGAAATGAACAAGGTGGTCACTAATGTAAACAAGTCTTAACTAGTGCTGTCCACTCACAATTATCAGTTTTGTCGTAGTTGTACTTAAATTGTACTGTAAATCTCCAAGCTGTTAATAAAAAACATTCAACATAGATTAGTCTGTTTTTTTTAATGGTAGTGAAGCAGCATCCAGGCTAAACCTAGATTCCTGTGAGCTTGTAAATCCACATTGTATTTTCACAAAATGGAATAAACTATGAGAATTTTTCATATAATCGTGACAGGCCTAAACACAGGTTCGAGCGTGAATGTAAGAGTTAATTAGCCCACCTCCTAAATGAGGCGGTGGTCAGGTGGAGGGGTCGTTTTTCAGTTCCTGACAGCTCTTGAGCAACTCCTCCAGGAATTCCACAACCACCTCCTGTGCGCCTTTGTCACCCTCTCCCTCCAACCTCAACTCCTTCAGTCTGCTCAGAGTCTCCTGCAGGGCAAGTATTCTCTGCCGGGGGCTGGAGCGCTCAACGTCACCACTCTCTTTCTCCCCCTCTGTGCCCTCCACCCCTTCTCCTCCCACATCTCCAAGGAGGTATTTGACCAGGTGTTCCCGCACACCCCTCCCCGCCTCCCCAGCCAGCGACGCCGCCAGGGTGGGCATGTCCTGCGATTGGCTGAGGCTGAGCAGGTGCAGCAGAGCCTGTGACAGTGTGTGGCGTAAACTGGCGCAGTAGCGGTACTCTAGAAAGTCATGGGTGTCTTCGCTGTTTTCCAGGGCCTCGGCCAGAGAGCGCCAAACGTGGCCGAACCGCTCCGCGTCTCCATAGCAAGCCCGAAGGGCGGGAATGGAGAGGGCGGCAGCGGACTTTATGCGCACTTTGAAGTTCTTGCAGGAAGTGACGACGCTGCAGAGGGCAGAGAGTGCATCTCTGGACCACGGCGCAGAGTCTTGACAGGAGCAGAGGTGCGGAAAAAATATGTTTGGAGGATATTATGTTTTACACCCAAGAGTATATGTATCATTACAACTACAGAGAACATATTTTTTTTCTTTTCTCTCACTTTTCTCACAACACTCTTGTAGAGAAAAACACTAAACTTGTCTGACCTAACCAGACACCAGAGCCAACCACACAGAATAGATTAAAGGAAAACTCTGGACTTCCATAACACGTCAACACTGCTACAGCCTGCTACTTCTGGCCAGAGTAAAGTATTGCCAAACACAATACTTTACTCAGCCAATCAAATCATCACTATGGGGTGATTACTGATCAGTCAATCAAATCACTGTTAAAATGCACTCAAACAGACAAAGCTGGGCATATAAGGGACTAGTAGCGCCCCTCAAAAACACTGAAAAATGGCAATACAAGGTTGTATTGTATACAACCTTAATATAGCTGAAATATGGCAATACAAGCTTGTGCTTGAAAGCAACATGGTATTAAACCTTTACAGAGAGTGTTTTGTTACCTAGAGGCAAGGCAGGGTTTCTGAAGGCGTTTCCCAGAGCATAGCAGGCGTTCCAGCGCACCTTCATGGTGGCCTCTGATTGGACGGTGTGCACCAGGGCGCGGACAGCATCCTCCAGCGGCCGCTGGAACGCCGCCCGGGTCAGCTGACCACAGCGCAGGAAATGCAGCAGGTTTCCCAGTGCTCGAACCGCGTTACACTTCACCTGGGGAGGAGGGTGCAGAATAGAAAGTAAAAGTGCAGAATTCAAGAATACTTGAGTACAAAAATATTGGTTATCCATGTGTACTTCACCCTTTGTATATGTTAATTACATTTAAAACACGTCTCTGATGTCATCGACACCAAAGAATTGTGGGAATTGTAGTCCAGGAAGTAGTGTAAATGATATCAGAGGCACTGGGCTAACTGCTAAAAATCTAAAAAAAAAAAAAAAAAAAACAATATCTAAAACCACATTATTACGTACACAGAAAAATCCCCGGGAATGTGTTCTAAATCTTCTAAATGCCTTAACATATTTCTTGGAGGCAGTATCCCTTTAAAGTATAATTATGTAGAATGGCCTAATTCAAGCTTTAAAATGGACAACGTACTGAATAATAAGCTTTGGAAAATAGCATATCTAAAAGCTCACAATGCATTGCATGATGATGTTTGACAATGCAGGGTCTCACCTTGTCCTTATCTGCCGAGGCCTTAGTGGCCGACTGGAGCATCTTTAGCAGCAGCATCTCTGACAACTCCTCCTGGAACTCCACACCTACACTCTCCCTGGCCAAAGAGTTAGAGAAGTCATGCTGTTATGTGAAAAATAACTAGTTAGTTTTAGTTACAGTTTCAGTTAGCGTAATTTCCGGACTATAAGCCGCTCCTTTTTTTTCACATACTTTGGACCCTGCGGCTTATACAACAGTGCAGCTAATCCATGGATTTTTACAGGTAACGGCCACCAATGGTGCTCTAACATGAAGCGTATTGTCACGTGTGGCTTATATAAGGAAAAATCAGTATTTTTTCCACAAATTCAGCTGGTGCGACTTATATTCAGGTGCGGCTTATAGTCCGGAAATTACGGTATTTACTTTTTCCATGGTTGGTTTATTGGGTAAAGGACTCAAAAAGATCCCAACAAGTATTATTTAATAAACAAAAACCCAAGAAGATATATCATCCTCCTCCCCATGCTGCTCACCAACCTAGCAAAACGTTGAATTTAAAATTATAAATATCCGAAAAGCATAAATATTGATAAAAGACTAAAACTAGGGGTACTTGTTAGTCTTAGTTAATTTTATGAACCTACAATACAGTTTCAGTTTAGTTTTATCGTTATCGTTTTATAAATATATTTTTATTTTTTTATTAGTTTCATTTAACTTTGTTTTTTTAAATTCTAGTTTTCATTTTAGTTACAGTAGTTTTAGTTAACTATAATAACCTTGGCTGTTAGTTGACAGCATGTTTAAACAGTTTAACATCTATGTGTATGCTTACTTACATATTGATGATGAGCGTATCAGTGAGGTTGCCTAATGACCAGGCTGCCTTGACACGCACATTAGGGGAACGATCCTCCAAGGCAGTGAGGATGGTGTTGGCAGTATCAGCAACAAACATCACATCCTGCAAAACCACAGAAGGGGAGATAAATCATCTCTTGATAACAATCTCTTGATAACAATACTGACAATGAGGAGATATAGGATTGTACCCATACAGTAAGTATATGAAAGCATACAGGTATAGTGCTATATTGTTATTTAGGAAACAAAAAGGAAGAGAATACTAGTCTTGGGCAATATACCGGTATTACCGTTTATCGTGATATTGGAAATCAATACCGAGTAATATCGTTGGGTCTATAAAAAATATCGAATACCGAATATCGTCAAATACCGACATTATACTGTATTCTATTAAAATATGAGCAATGAGACTTTTACGGTAATTGCAACTAATTATACAAACAATTTTCATGTTACACACATGCCTAAAATAGCCCTTATTTGGGTTAGGCTTTTTAGAAACAATGTATTTCCAACTCCAGTTTTTCCCTCTATTTAGGCTGCTTGAACAGCAGAGCGCTCAGTTTCTGACCCCTCAATGTTGCAATTCTGAGAACTAGCTGACTGGTAGAACGTGTCCGACTCTGATTGCACACCATTGCCATGTAGTGGTCAATACCGGTAATATCGAATATCGAGCTAACTAACACGTTATCAATACCGATATTAAAAAATCAATACCGCCCAAGACTAGAGAATACAAAAGTTTATTTGATTGAGTATTACGGAGAGATATTATACAATAATTTGGTTAACCTAAACTCTACAATAAAACAATGTCACATCACAGACATCCCATTATTTTGCAGCTTTATTATTAAGGTTTTTGGGTACAGTATTCGCTTACCTCTCTGAGACATGGAAAAACTATGTAGACTCCCAAAGCTCTGACAGCGGCTGCCTTCACCAGAGAGTTGTCACTGTAGGTCAGCCCCAGAAGAACCGTGATGCACATCATCTGCGTCTTATCCTAAACACGAGAACAAATCGAATTCCTTAAGCCCGGGGCATTTATGAAACCTGTGGCCATGCATTTGAAAAGCGTTTGCAACACTTGACTGTATAAGAACTCACAGGCAGCTGGGTGAAGGCCTGAGGCAGGATGGAGGACAGGGCATCACAGGCGCTGGTCTGTAGGGTGGGGTGCTGCTCGCTCTGCAGGGCCCCGTTCAGCGGACCGCTCAACACGTCAGACCAAAATTGCACCACCTACAGTCACGTGACAGTTTGTACTGGTTGTTGTACATACATCAATATCAAGCACATAATTTTAAGGACATTCAACGTGTGACACCGAATTTCAACAGCCTCTTCAGTAGAGCACGAATCAACTAAAGCAGTGGCTTTCAAACTTTTTCATACCAGGGCCCACTATTTATTCTGCATTTGAGCCACGGACCACCATTTGATGTTGAGTTTAGCCTCTCAGACCCAAGACTAAGGATTTTCAAGTTTGTGTCAACAATTTAGATAGATAAACTGGCAAAATGATGGTCAAAATAACAATTCTTCTACATTTAATTGTGTAGATTCTAGACAATTAAGTACTTGATGTTTAAATATAATTTAACTCTTGAGAGACCCTTACGGGTCCATTTGGTAGCATTTTACGAGTTACAGAGCTATAAGGGTCCATTTGGTTGCCTACTGTACATCATTTAGCCTGGGGACTACTTGGAATCCTCTCAGGTCCCCGAACCACCCCTGAACTAAAGGAACTTGAAAACCCCAGAACTAAACGAATAGACACCAACATAAATTATGTTTCCCTTTGTGCATTTATGAATTCAGCCGTGTTAAAACACCAAAAGACAGGTTTGTATTTACCTGAGCCATGGGAACCCTGGAACTCTCAGGCACAGTGCTCTCTGCTTTATACTGCTGGATGATACCCATCCCCATTTCCTCCAGTAACTGAAAGAGCAGAAGGGAAAGATTGATGTTGACCTGGCATGTCCGCAGAGCTCATGGCATGTCAATGACCACAGCCTGAAGGTTGTATCGTGGTAGTACCTTGGCTCCATGGAGCTGTATGGCAGGCTCTGGCTCACGCAGGCAGCGAGCGCTCACCTGGCCCATCTCACACAGGCACACCTGGGCTAGAGAGAAGTAACCCCGCACCAGGTGAGCTAGCACCTGGAACACATCCGGACATACACAAGAGTGGACGAATAGGGACATGATTTATTATATAGAATTGATAGGTTACACAGACATAAAGGTTAATGGAACAGAGAAGACATAAAATACAAAGATTGTGCCAACAGTTGATAGTTCCATCCAGAATGTAGACCAGGTTAGAAAGCTTCTTAAATGATTAATGTCATTAGAGCAGGGGTTTTCAATATTTTTTGACACAGACCACCATTTGAGGACATTTTACCCCCACGGACCGCAAAACTAAAGATTTCTTTTGCATAAAGATCAAAATGACCATTATTCTTCTACATTCTCTGATTGTGTAGACTTGGGCTAATTCAGATGGTGAAAATTTTAACTCTTGAGAGTGTAAACATGAAACCAATTGGACCCACAAGGGTCCATTGCGCTTACGCTCTCAAAGAGTTACATCTGGTTAACCAACTGTCCGTCATTTAGCCTGTGGACCACCTGGAGTCCTCTCAGGGACCACTGGTGGTCCCCGGAACCACTAGTTGAAAACCACCGCATTAGAGGTCTACTCAAAGACAGTCTCTCACCTGAAGGGCCTCTAGGCGGACCGGGGCGGGCTCCAGAGAAACGGCCCCGCCCATTCCCGCCCCCTCGCCGTCCGATTGGTCCTCCCTGGGCTGAATCACCAGGGCGATGCACAGCTGCAGCAGCCACGGCGGGCCGGCCTCCACCTCGCTGGGGGTGTGAGGAGTGCGAGGTGACTGCGGGGTCTGCACTGGCTGCTGCGGGTTGTGTTGGCTGTGCGCGGTTGGCGTGCGCGATGGCGAGGAAACTCCTTCTCTTTGTCTCCAGCCGAGCGTGGCTTCCTGCGGCGTGAAGGAGCCCGCACCGCTGCTGCTGCTGCATTCAGGCTGTCTGAGGAGGAGCTGTATCTCTGGGAGAGGAGCCTGGGTCATTACCAGCGCCCCGTAGAGCGTCAGCACCGACACACGCACGTTCACGTCTGAAAAAGGAGAAGAGGCAGGTGAGGAATTGTTTCTTTATTTTAGGATCATGGGCTGGGAAAAAAATGACAAAGAAATAATGAAACTGCCGCATGGGACCTGAGCTAAATTCAAATATGTGACACTCTTAAGTGGATATTTGGGTTATTGTCCCAAATGGTGAATTGGGTTTATGGCCAGGCATACCACTTAGTCATGTTCACAACAGGTAAAACTACACAGGGACGGGGTACACCCAGGTCAAAGTGGTCCAGCCATATGACACGTAGGATTTGGATTGACAGTAGTGCGTTTTGTTCAAATCCCGTTCATGACAACCTTTGCTGCATGTCTCTCCCCTTCTCTCTCAATCTTTCATGACAGTTGTCATTTGATACAAAAAGGCAGAAAAGAAAAAAAAAAAAAGACAAACAGTGCCCCCGCTAGGCATAAGAACAGCAAGCGTTGTGCATAGGGTACCACTGCCAAGGGGCCACCAAAATGGTTATTGTGCATAGGGTACCCAAATGGCCAGCAGTTTCCCTACACAGAGAATATACATTAAGTATACGTAATAACATATATACAGAACTTTCCAGAGAAAGTTCCATGCTGAGACAATCTTGAGTATATGGGCGGGGGGGGGTCTGGGGCAACACTGGCTGACAAGTAAAACTGGTTTTGTTGACTTGCTAAAAAGGGATCCCATTTGAAAACAAAGCTGACTTGCTGTTGTTTTCTAAAACAGATGTTTGCATGCATTGGTGTGCGGGGGCTGCCAGCGCCAAATGTGTCTTTTGTTGTTTTGTTTTGTGATCATGTCTTTTAGAGGCTAGACTGTGCACGATCTAAATTGACTGGGCCTGGGCCTGAGTAGACACAATGCTTCTGGCTGTGATACAGTATCTGTTACAGTTGACAAGGTCTCCGACAATGTGTTTTCCGCAAAAGTGAGCCAGCAAAGCGGTTCTTCTGGCAGAGAATTTGCTGCGTTGCGACACATTGGAGCTTGTCAATCGATAATATATAGATTGCTGTCAAACACTACCTGCTCACTTTTTAAACCATCATTGTTGCTACAGTACCTGCTGATCCAAACATGACACCAAATGTAATGCTACACTGACTACAGCATTGTCATTCACATGACATGTCAGACTAGACTGAACCGAGGCTTTAAAGTCAAACCATCAGTGTACAATACACAGCAGACTGACAAGCATCACTAAAGCCCTCTTTCACCAGGTTGCTAAGGTCTCTCACCTCTGTCATGTACATATGGACGGATCTGTTTCCATAGAGGTGTGAGCAGACCAGGTCTCAGCCGCTGATACGGAGCATTGGTCACCAGGTAGGCCAAACACTGGAATGAAGAACAACATTTCAAAAATCCATATAATACGAAAGCGTGCTTCTCCATTATTCAATTTATACAAAGTAAAGTAATCAAGTAAAATAATCAATAGTGCTTCTTCAAGTGAGCACAAAGGAGGCAATGCATGCAATGTAGTTGCAATTTAACTGCATGCTGTCAGACCAAGGACTGGCAAGCTGTGCTTGTCACCCATTGAGATGCAGGTTAAATAAATTACAGGATTTTCCATGCAAATAATCAAAGACCACATCGTCTAGTGAACAGAACACAAACGTAGTGTTGACTTCAGATTTGGAATCTGTTGCTGGTTTATAGTGACCATTATGTTATTGTTGTTATTGTTTGTGTTTGTGGGGGGAAAAACAGTGCAGTGACGGTTGCTAAGCTACCATTGAACAATCGCTTTTGTGGTGGGCTTTAGAGAAGGGTCCATTAATATGGTAAATGGTGCATTTATATAGTGTCTTTATGCAAGGTGCTTTACATAGATTGTGCATCACATTCACCCATTCATACACTGATGGCAGTGGAAACCATGAAGGTACAATCAGCACATCAAGAGCAATTAGGGGTTCAGTGTCTTGCTCAAGGACACGTCGACACTAACTCTGCGGGAGCCCGGGATCGAACCGGCAACTTTGTGGTTACCATCCGGTAACTCTACCCCTGAGCCACTGCCGCCCTAGGGGTACTGGGTCTTGCTCAGGGACACCAAGTATGGAGGAGTGAACTGGGATACGGAGAGCGGCCATACCTGAGCCACTGTCGCAGTAGCCTGGTCTAGCCCTCAATGATTTTGGCCTTGGGGGGGGGCGGGGTGCCGTGGCATCCACACGGCGGAAGTGCTGCGCTCTGATTTGATCTCACTAACGTGTCGTCATCCCCGGCCCCTCCCGCGCCCGTCCACTGCTGTTCTACGTCACATCATTTAGAGCGACGCCCACCCCGGAAGGTTCACTCCCCTTTGAAGGCCACTGTCCAACGTGCGTTAGTCCAGGCTTTCCGTTTTCACGCAAGGCGAACGAAAATGAAAGCCTGGGTGTCGAGGCTACTGTCGCAGTAACAGTCACCAAATCACAATGTGCATGTGTGCGTTACACGTACCTTTATGACCTGGGTGAGTGTGTGAGACGAGGTCTCGGCCAGCAGAGCCAGGCTCAGCGCACGGTGCAGCTCTCTGATGGTGGTTGCCACGGTGAAGGAGAATGGCGTGAACGACGTGCGTGGAGATGACGTGTCTTCGGCCACGCCCAGGAACTGACGAGAGCCGTCCAGGAGGGCGGACAACACCTGGAGAGCACACGCCCGCACCTGGAGGATGACAACAGAAGTGAAGGGGTAAATAATAAACACAGACACTCACACGTTTGGGGTCTGATGCCGACCTCCATGTTGGGAGAGCCCTAGATCAGTGGTTTTCAACCGGTGGTCCGGGACCTTAACACAACTGGTCATTTCAGTCTGTATGTTTGCCTGTTCTGTTTCCCAAATCCAGCCAAAAGCAAAAGTTTTGGGGTTTGTGAGGCTAAGATGTTCTCAACTGGTGGTCCATGGCTCAAATGCTGAATAAAAGGTGGGACCTGGTATCAAAAAGATGGAAAACCCCTGCCCTAGACGATAGATTACTTTTGTTTTGACCATAGTGGTTAAGGCGCATATAACATACACCGGTAGGCTCAAATTCAGCCTGAAATCGAGACGTGGGTTCGATTCCGGACCGGATTACTTTTGCTGCAACGTCACTTCATGTTTGCTGCCATTCTCAACTGTAGTAGCTTAACTCGCAACACACAAAACCCAACACTCACACATACAGTGTGTGTGTGTGTGTGTTTCACCTTGGGCGAGGGGTCCTTCAGCATAATGGTGTGGAGGGTGAGAGCCGGTGGACCTCCTATAGGAGCGTCAGGGATGAAGGACGACCAGTATCCATACAGAGTCTTCTTCTCCACCGCCTTCACTGCTGCCAGCAGGCAGTGCAGCGCGCCCTGACGCACACGGGCATGGTAAAGTCTGAAAGAGTTGAATGCTTGAGTGAGTGACCACTCACACTGCATTCAAAACAAACACACTCTTGTTGTTCTACCTGTGCGCCTGCCTCATAATATGAGTAAACAATGAACAATCGTGTGCCATATTCTGTTTTCCAAACAAAATAATGTTCTCGGCTATTTAGCCTCATTCCCTTTTTTTCTACGGTCATTTTTGTTTTGTTTTGTCAAAAACAAAACAAATGATTTTTTTTTTACCTCAGTTTGCTTTGCATTCCCCCTTCTGGGTCTGAAAACTCTGAATCAGAACTGCTCCTCTTCCAGGAGGGGTATAGAGACGGAGCAGGGGCTTTAGACCAGGACTCTCCTTCAGTCTGACCTCCTTCTCTTCTTCCTCCTGCCACTCCTCCTCCACTAGCACCTCCTCTGCCTCCTCCTCTACCTCCTTTGTGAACAACAGGCCGCACTTCATCTTCATCTTCGTTCTCCGCTCCTTTCTCTTCCACAGTGGCCTTCTTCCCTTTCCCTCTGGACTTCCTCTTCTTGTTCTGCCAAAGAGACATTTAGCAAATACAGTATATACTGTATTACACCTCAACACTTGGGGCTGTGTGATTGATTTCTGATGTAGATGAACTACTAGTGCATTATAGAATGGAAGCTAAAGCAAACAAGGACGTCTCACCCCCGAGGCTTTTCCTGGTGCAGCAGTTTCCTTCTGAGGTTCAGCGGGTTTAGCTGGGGACAGACCCTCATACTGAGGAAGAGGAGCTGGGTAGAGAACAGCCGGCCACTCCACATTCACACCTGGAGCTCCCTGAAACATAAGCCTCTGTAGAACATACAGCAAAATTTTACCAAATACATTTTGCATTCATATACACAGGTATGTGAATATTATTACAGGTCCATTGTCCATGTTAAAATGTCCAGTAGCAGAGTAACATACAGAATACGATAAAATATAACAGGCTGAGTTTGTTTTGAACTTCAAAACAAATCTCAATTAAAGAAAAATAATTATATTTCAGTACTGATCATCAGTACTAATTCATCTAAGCAAAATATTAATGACACAGGAAATAAAGGTTACAAAAATACAAAGAAGGTGCGAATTGAGGTTTTGCTTCTCTCGCAGTAATGTAAAAAGCCTCGATTCTCATACTGTGATTTTTTTTTTAAAGTCCGAGCATAGACATGGTATGTCTCGCCTGTCTCGGACCAACACTGCCAGCCGCACCAGACCTTCCTCCGATGTGGAGGATACATGCTGGACAGTTTAAGAATATTCCAGAACTTCCAGCATCTGTGCAAAGCTGTAATATATTGATATATTTATAAATGTGTAATAGAGTCGCACCTTTAGTGTGGCAAGGAGAGACCCGAGCTCTTCCCCTCCACCAAATCTCCACTTCCCACCTGATAGATAGCACTGAAGACCTTTCAATGCTCCTTGAATGACCTGAACACAAAACAAAATGTGAGATACAACAGTAATGTAAACTCTGTTATAATCTTAGTTAGTAGTACCACAACTAAAAACAATTGCAACTAAAATAACCTATTATAAATTCATACCGTGCAGTAGAAGAGTTCGTCAGTTTGGGGGGGTTTGGTTGATTGCAGTGTTTGCAGGAACGCTCTATAACATGCATTCCTGTATTGGTCCTCCACAGGGGGCTGACCAGGAATCCTACATAAGCACAGGTAAAACACACCCACACGCACGTTTGAGCTAAACACGTTTTGTTTTACATGTATGATAAATTACAATCACAATGGGGCTAAAAGGTCAACCATAAGGCATACACTGGCAATAATGATAGTCTGTTCAAATCTTATGAGACTGGGAAGACTTACCCAAGACATACACTGGCCATGCAGGTAAGTGCTGCACGCCGTAACTCCACATTGGGTTGAGATGCTGAGCTGTAGCGTACCAGGACTCCATCTTCACTCAGTAACTCACCAAGGTGCTATAAAAAAAGAAAATCACTCAGTAACTCAAATCATGGACCTGTAATGATGACCCACTTCCAAGAACTCCCAGAACTGTATCTCTTGAGAGCTTCTTCTACTCAATTTACCTGACTCAATAAAGAAACAAGCATAACAGAGTCAAACTTGATACCGTTTAGAATTAATAGTTCATGACAACCCACTCATTAGTGCAATGTTTTGCCTAAAGGGTTTCTCTAGAGTGGAAAGAGGTCAAGGGATCACCAAAACCAGTAGCGTTCAAAACAGCAAATTCCATGGCATCAAACTCCTTAGAGCCCGATCTCTGAGGTGGATACAAATCATGCATGCATGCATGCATGTACTAGAACACAAAATCAAGACTGTACAGTAGTTGTCAATTTGACGATTAACAAGTGTGGCATGACAGAGAACTCCCAAACAAACTCCTACCTTCTGGCATTGAGGTCCATTCCCATACACTACTGTCGAGAGAGCCAGCAGCACTTCCAGGTGAGTCCATGTACTGCACACACTCAATGCGCGTACCGTATAACTAATCAATACAGTCAATGTCTGCTCATCTACAATTACCTAAAAGAGTTAAAAATAAAAACAGTGAATTCTTATTTTTGCATTTATTTATTATTCGTTTTTTGTGTCAGCTTTCATGATCATAAGGGAAGTAAGATTTTACTTCCATTCCCAATGTCCCCATGGTGTGTGAAAGTGGCTTCTCCTAAACACCACTGGGTGACAGTCATAAAACAGTCATTACATACCTTTAGTTGATTGAGCAGATGGTGTATTAACTGGCACAGTTTGACCACTAGATGTTCTTGATTTAGTGGCACCAGACTGCTTGCATGTCTCAGCAAGGCACACACATCCTGAAAGGCAAAATTACATCAAAATCACTCAGGATTACTTTGTGGCTCAACAGAGCAAAAGTAACGTTTTGGTTTCACACAGTAATATTACATCATACCACACATCAGAGACAACAGCAACTTGCAGTGTGCAATGAAACAAAGCACACACTGTACACACATACCCTCAAGTCGCTGTACATTCTGGCAGAATGTAATATGCAGCACTGTTGTATAGGTTGCATTAGATCAGTAGTCCATTACATAATATAAGGGGGGTGAACTGAAATTCATTGCTTTCAATGCATTAATAATAGATTAGATATGATGCAGAGTAGACAAAACTGTCCAGTGTCCACTGCACCGGTGGTTTTCAACCAGTGGACCGTGGACCACCAGTGGTCCCTAAGAGGATTCCAGGTGGTCTGCAGCCTAAATGATGGAAAGTTGGTTAACCAGATGTAACTCTATGAGAGCGTAAAAATAAAACCAAACTGGTCGTTTCTTGTTTACACTCAAGAGTTAAAATATTCACCACCTGAATTAGCTCAAATCTACACAACTAGAGAATGTAGAAGATTCATGGACATTTTGATCTGTATGTTTGCCTGTTTTGTTTTCTCCAAAATTCAGCCTAGAACTGTGGACAAAAGCAAAAGAAATCTTTAGTTTTGTGGTCTGTGGGGCCAAATGTGGCTCAAATTCAGAATAAATATTGGACCTTGGTATGGAAAAGGTTGAAAATCACTCCACTACACCAACTTAGGGGGGTGCAAATGGAACCAAGGGGTAACACACGCTCGGATGGGTTCTAGAGTTTGCTGAACATAACAAGGGAGGTGTGAAATCTCTGCTCTGTTTACAAATATTAGTGCGCGTTTCACAAGTTACAGCGAACTGCCACACGACTCAGGAGCCCCATAAATTCAACATTATATCTAACATATGCCAGAGGCCATTAAATATTGACAAGCATATGAAACTGATGCTGAAGCTTAAAGGGGAATTCCACCCATTTTCAATATTTTCCTGAGAGGATACAAATGTGTACCCTCTCAGGACCCCATTTGTACCCTCTCAGGAAAAAGGGGACTGAAAGAAAAATCATTAACATGGTGAAATACATCTTGATGATGTCATCAGATGTATTTCACCATGTTAATGTTTTTTTTCAGACCTCCATTTTTAAGAAATACAGGGGGGGACTTTTTATCATGTCCACACAACATCTCTAAGGTATATTAATGACATATTAAAATGTTAAAAATGGGTGGAGTACTGGAGTTCCCCTTTAAGGACAGTTACCTCTGGTCGTATGGTGATGGTGGGGTTGAGGGTTTTATTGTAGTTCTCAGAGATGAGCTGGTCAAACAGCAGGTTGAGCTCTTCTCTCAGGCTGGCGGAGTCGCTGCGCAGACACCTCAGCCTGGAGGAACAGCGAGAGAACTGAGAGCCGGCGTCCGACACTACAGCTTCTGAAGCCGGGGAGGGGGAGGAGGGTGTGAAGGGCAAGGCATCCACAGAAAGAGTCACCACCGGAGGACAGACCGTAGTATCGCAATTGTTCGAACTTGCCGGCAGAAAGTTGACTGTAGTACTCGCCATACTTCCAGAGGAAAAAGGTGTATTTTTGCTATTTCCGTGTGTACTTGTTCTTCGTCTGTCTGTTGTTGCTTTTTCGGAAAAGACGTTGCGTCCAAGAACTGTCACTGCCATCTACCGGTCAAGAGAAAGGTATTTTTCATACCAGGGCCCACCATTTATTCAGCATTTGAGCCACGGATAACCATTCGCGGACATCTTTAGAACCACAGACCCCAAAACTAATTTTTGTTTTTGTCCACAAAATCAGGCTGGATTTGGGAAACAAAACAGGCAAAACAGAAATCAAAAATATAGCTGCAAGCAGCAATAAAACGTGAACAAGCAAGCAGCAATAAGGAGTCAGAACAATATGCAGAAGAAGGAACATATTTTTGGTGCTTTTGCCCCGGGTCCATACAATAGTGAATGAATAAATGAAATGTAAAATTCCTACAGTAGCCTACATGTCAACCTGGCCTCCTACAACAAAACTGATAAAAGCTTGGACAATTACAGTACAATTCAAGTACAACTAGAAGAAATTGTGAAATAAATGTGATTGGACACTAGTTAACAACAGTTGTTTAATGGCCACTTTGTTCAAGAAGTTAATCTAACATAATCTGGCACAATGTTTTAACCACTACACTGTTACATGAAATGATCAAGGCTTGTACAATGCTTTGGGTAGGTTACTACTGGAAATCTAGAATGTCGGGGTATGACCTGGCCGGGAATCGAACCCCGGTCTCCCAGTCTCAGGGCAGACACTCTAACCACAAGGCCACTGAGTTGGTGCCATTACCATTACATTGCGAGTGTAACTCCATGCTATTGAGAAGTAGGCAGAAATGCATTGGACTCAAAGTAAAAGCCCAGCTTGAATCCTTTTATGTTAGGTCTTTTTAAGTAATAGCAAATCATACACAGACTTTAATTGTTACTGTAAAATAATTCAAACCGGCTGTCATTTTACATCTCATCTTACTCACTTCAAACAATGTGTTTCAGACACTAGACTATGATTTTTCACCGTTAGGCTCACTGTGACCACTGATCACGTGACTAACCCAATGTAACTGTGTACCCCATCATTGGCGCAACTCCGTCTCTAAATGGCTCTGGTGCGTTGCATTAAAATTGGATTTTAGATCATGCAACAGCATGCAGCAGTGGATAAACAAAACACAAGACAAATCAGTTTATGAAGAAAACTGAAGCAATAGGACATGTGGGTGTGACAATCTGCCACATCCTGACGTGAAACTCTACATACAATATAAAAGTATACTGGTTTACAGCAGTATGTTTTTATGAAGTGTATCCTTTAAACAAACAACTACCTTTAATCAATGATTATCTATGATAAAAATGCTTCAAAACAAGAGCCTACACATGTTAACAATTAATGTGATTCATAAAATGACCAATGCCAGGCTGCATTATATATTTGATGGTCAAATGAATTATTTTCGAAGTAATTTAAACATTTCATTGATGAGCCATGCGAGTTCCATTGTAAAAGCAGTGAGGTGGCTAAAATGGAAACTCCAACATAAAAGAAGGACATCAAGAGAATGGCAAGGTTTAACGGTTTTTATTAACAACCACTCCCAAAAGTATTAGATTACATTTGTACAAGGGCAGCATTGCTGGTTGAACTGGTAGGGATACTTAAGTAATCTGATTACTTGTAATGAATTATTTACATGATTACTTTACCAAACAAGGAGAACAAAGGAAGACCTGGAGATGCCGCAAACAGAAGGAGGGGGGGCCCAGGCCACCCCTAGGGACGTCGAAGCTGTTCCCACCCCTCGCCCTAACTTAACAAATGAATCCTAAACCGAGAACTAAAACATAACGAAAACCAAGGCTGCCGGCCATCTCCAGGCCAAACAGAAATAAACTAACTAAAGAGAACTGAAAACAAAGGCTAACAAGAACAGAGCTGGGCTGCTGAGCTGTTGTCTGGTCTGTCTGCCATCAGACTGAAGGAGCTGGCTTTTATGCAGGAGGAGGAGCATGGCTGATTGGGTAACTTGCTGCAGGTGCCAGCTGGGTGTGTCACACTGAGTGAGGGAGAGACAGAGGGAGTTAAGCACAGACACTGATTGACAGACAGAGAGTGTGAGTGTGAGTGTGAGTGTGAGTGTGAGTGTGAGTGTGAGTGTGTGTGTGTGTGTGTGTGTGTGTGTGTGTGTGTGTGTGTGTGTGTGTGTGTGTGTGTGTGTGTGTGTGTGTGTGTGTGTGTGTGTGTGTGTGTATGCTGTCATGGCCACACGCAACAGGTCCACCAACAGGTCATGTAAACTACACCCGTCTACAGTGGAAGTGTAACAAAAACCCATATGAGTACATAAATCACAATATATCATAAAACATTCAAACATGAACATTTAAAAATGGCCGATCTACAAGCTCCTTGCTTAAAGGTAGGAGAAGTGATTTCACTTTTGTCAGATATCACCCAAAAAATATTTTTTTTTCTGTTAAAATGCTCTATTATAAGGTGTGGAAACCACATATGGAGTCCCCCCCCCCCCCCCCCCCCACGTTAGCAGAGGAGCTAATAAACGTTCCCCAGGTCACCACAATTCTCCTCCATTACTCAAACAAACAATTCCTACTCTACCTTCAAAAAAAGGAAATTACAACATGTGGCACTCACCGCTAACCTGGTGTACAAAACACGGGAGTTACCTACGTGTTGCAAAATGTACAGGGTACCCTGTCTTCCCCTGTCCCTTCCCTGAAGAACTTAACTCAAAATGGGAAGGCTGAACTTAAATACTAGAACTACAAACAAAAGAAAGTACTCTGATTATAAACAGTACAGTACGGTACTTTAACAGTACTTTTACTGTGAGACTGTGGCTAGAGTAGGGCTTTACCGAATAGCCTCGTTTTTAACAACAAAGACTGGTTTTACAAAATGGCTGTGTTTAGGACAACTTCTAAGGACTACTATTTGACTTGTATTTGGACAAACTGGCAAAACTGGTATGCTTAGGACACTGAATGGTTTGGAGCTGCTGTCTGCTGGCAGGCTGGAAAGAGAGTGAGTGGAAGACAACAGGTGGCTTATATAGTCTGATGATGGAGGTGATTGGAGGAGACAGATGCGTGGTGGCCCAACCGGTGGTAAGAGGTGGAGGAGTGGGCTGGTACTGGAGATGAGTGGGCTGGACCTGTGAGTATGATTGACAGACTGGAGAGAAGGAGAGGAGAGCAGAATATAGAGGGGAGGAACACATGCTGCCTGCACTGTCTGTCTGTTCCCCCATAATAATACACGTAACAGCCCCCATTTGAGCAATTTGAGTAAGACTGGTTTTGCTGCTATTTGGCATCCCCCTCTACAAAACTGTAAAATATCAGAAGCAAATTACGCTGCATGTGTAGATTAGGGGCATTAGAATCATTTTCACGAACGAGCAATTTTCATTGGCTCGTAAAAACATAATTTTTTCTCTTAAAACAAAATTCACACCTATTTTCATATTCGTATGGCTCCAAAGTTCATGTGTAGGTCATTGTTATGCATTTTGATCAAAGATTGTAGGAGAACAGCTATTTTAACTGTTTTACATATAATTCAAGATGGCGGTTCATCTAAAGGTCAGAGGTCAAAAGTCAGACTACAAAAGTTGTTCGGCATAAGCAGACGCATAAGTGAATATAAGTTACATTTCTGAGAGTCAAGCAGTTCATGAGTTATAAGTGTTTAAATTTTGCAATTTCAGTTGAGTGCTATAGCGCCACCATTTGACCAGTGGTCACAGGCTTCGCATCATCACCGTTTGGCATCACCCTCTACCAGATTACCAATTTTCGCGAAAACCGACTGCACGGTTCAGCCAGAACAGCTATTTCTGGCGGAAAAAGAAGAAAGAGAAGGAGAAAAGCAGTCAATATCAATTAAGTGAACAAGTCACTTCGTGACTGCTTGTTCACTTAATGACCATTAATCTTGTATACTTATTGGGCTAATTAAGATTAAGATGATGAATATTTTAACTCTTGAGAGTTATGTTCTCAGGAGTTACATCTGGTTAACCAACTTAGCTGAGGACCACAGGAACCCTCTCAAGGACCACTGATGGTCCCCGGACCACTGGTTGAAAACCACTGACCTATACTAGTAGTGTTTTGTTTTCAGGGGTCTCTCCAGCACCTTAGAAAATACATTTTGAAGTCAGGATAGCAATTTCACCCATTCAAGACTGGAGGAAAAAAAAACTCATTTAGGGTAAAATAGGAAGTGATGAAACAAAACAACAAGCAGACAACATGTGGTGTGTAACACTGTAAAATTGTATCCATGATGATGGAATTTGTTATGATTTCGGTTGACCACACAAAGAGTCTGTACACAAACACAACTTGAATCTTGTTTCTTCGTTTCTGCGCTCTACCACATGCTGTTATAAAATGTTAAATGTAGAAAAACTTCTTGGCAAAACAAGAAAGTGGCCGCACACACCGGTAGCCAAAGTGCCAATATTTTTATTTAGGACATAGCAGGTTTAAGAATACTTAATTTACTTAAACCTGATTCTTAAACCTGCTATGTGCTAAAACTTGGCTACCGGTGTGTGCGGCCACTTTCTTGTTTTGTTTTTCTACAGTTTTCTCCCGTGGGCCTGCACCACCAAACAGGATTTTGGTGTGCGTGAGCATTTCTGTGCAAAATGTTAAATGTAGACCACTAGAATCTCACAGAATGATGATCACAGAATCTCAACTGAAACTCCTCTGAAATAGCAGCAGCACCACTAGAAAAAAGTAAAAAGCAGTGAGACTGCTTTTTACGGGTTGGAGGGATTACAAAGCAAAGAGGCAATCTTCTACTTTTTTGAATTGGCAGCCTAATGTCTAGGCGGATTTGCCATTTTTGTATCAGATGTTTGAATCATGTCACAGAAAAAAGTAAACCTCTTTTACCCAAGCCAAGGACAACGTAGCAGAACCAATTGATGACAGCAAAATGGTCTTGTATGCAGATCACATTAGTTGTACATTAGCAAACAGGGACACATTAAAATGTGTTACCTTGACAGGCATTTGCAGATCTCTTAATTTTAGCTTACATACCCATTAAAACGTTCAGAGCATCACAATGTTTTAGTTCAAGAAAGTACAAGTCGTTTAATCCTTTGGCATACTACTCTTTATTAATTATAAGCAACAGTCAAGACATTTTTACACAAACTGTGCAATAACCATACATAAACTTAGGCATTTTAACAAAAAAATCCTGTTGCTAATTAGGCATTTCCATGAAAAACAATGTATCATACAACGTATACATATGAACTAATGTACAAGGTCCATGCATCAGTGCACAGCCAAATAATGTTTGGAAAGTATGAGTCAGTATTATGCTAGAACAATGAGCATTCTGAATGAGTGAGTGAGGGAGTGTGTGAGTGAATGAGTGAGTGAGTATTGTCTGTGTCGTGTTGGAGTGTGTGTGGGTGTGTGCATGAGAATGGCCCCTAGCCATCTGTATCACAGTCCAAACAGGAGCACTGCTCCATCCACCATCGTTGTTACTGTGGTGGGTAGAAAAATAAAAATGGGGAGATTGAAAACAAAAGGTAAGGCAGAGGGAGTGTGGCAGGAAGAGGGGGCTAAAGCAGACGATCTGAAAAGAAAAAGGCTTGGGCAAACACAGCATCGGGTTAGGTCAGGCATGTTGGGGAGGATGGAAATAAAAGTGGGGTTAAGAAGGCATGTGTTGGTTTCAGCCAGACTTGAAGAGGAGAATAGCCACTTGACCCAGGTAAAAGTAAATGAAGTGCTTTGTCTCATGTGTCACGTAGCTGCCAAAGTTCCTTCCCACAATGCAATGCCATGTGGGGTTGTACTTCTTGTCAAACTCCTGAAGGAAAAATGAAAGACAAAACAATATTGTATTGTTTTACACTAGAGAGCATTATACAAGTATACAGCATATAAACCAACAGCCCCAATAGTCTCGTAAACTGCTCGTAAACTGCTTGATTACCAATCCTGGAGTCCTTTAAGTGACAAAGGACTGTTATTACAGGACGAATTGCATGCAATGAAGATGAAGATGTTTTCGTTGCCTGACAACAGTTACCGTATGGCACAAATAGACAAAGGTTTCATACATTTGAGAATTGTGTTTAATAATGCTTTTGGTCCAGGTACCTTTTTGATATAGGCTGCAATGTCCTTCTCGATGTTATACTTCTCCATGGCCTGTGTAGCACAGTCCACCGCATCCTGCTGCATGTCCTCAGACATGTCTGCATTCTTTATCACTGCCTTCCGGTCACTCATGATCGCTACAGATAAAGAGATGGGAAAATGGGGGTGAATAGAACAGCTTGAGACATACATAGTAAAAAAAAAATACAGATAGTGGTTGCGAACGTAGGGGCAGAAGGTACAATCTTCACAAATGCTGCCGTGGGAATATGGACAATTGACATTTTTCAGAGAAAACATAATCATCATGATCCATTTCCTTTCTACAAGTTTCCCAGTCATTCTTAACTTTTTAATTGACTGTCCGGTTAATGGATTTAACATGGTCCTTGTGTTAAATGAATCCAGAATCCATAAGAATGCATCCCATCTGTTTTTCTGCCACTCATTGAACCACTTGATGGAAACAGTCATGTACGCTGCAAGTATCACTCCCATGGCAACGGTTAATTCATCGGCAAATGAATTTTCTTTCTCCCAGCAGGACAATACAGTACAGTGAGTACACTGTCACCAAGGTTTGCTTACATGGTTGTATGCCAGAAAATTCTACTTCAGAAAACTCAACTGAAATGATCAACTCAAGGAGGTGGATTGGAGCCAGCCATCTTGACAACAGTACAAATCACTGGAGTCAACTCCTCTGAACACAAGCAAGCTAATTTAAGCATTGCAAAAGGAACGCCGTTTACTACCTACCGTACTAACCAACAATTGCTTTATGACGTAAACAATTTCTACTATCATGGCACTGTGCATAGTTAAACCAGCAAGTGGTTTAACTATACGCACGCACGCGCACACGCACACGCACACACACACACACACACACACACACACACACACACACACACACACACAGACAGTGAATCTATAAGTAGGGAAATAAAGGCAAAATGCCATCCTTTCCCCCAGAAGAAGACAACCCAAATCAAAACAGAGTCCATTCCCTGGGTCCTCAGGAAGGCCCCCATCTGTTGTGTCAGCAACTCAGCATCATTTCAACTTTGCACAAACTCATTAGCCAGAATTTCCTGTAAAGTCCAATGTGATTGTACTAAATACATCACTGGGTCACACTCACACAAGTCCCCTGTGGCGTCATAGGGGGTTCCAAGACAACTTCTAATAATTACGTTGGATTTTTGATATTCCAGAATTAAATACTGATCATTTTCTATTGGGGCTGTCAGAGATTAACCAAATTGTACGCAAAAAGATCCGTGGCCTAAGGCTATGCATATCAAACTGAAGGGTAGTTGAAAGTCAACTTTTTTCCTCTCCTCTTTCCTCTCTCTCTCCAGAGACGCGCACTGCGCACGCACGAGGGCAGAGCCTTGGAGTATAGACAGAGTTATGACACGTCCAGGGCCCAGTCTAATGGCGAGTCTTCTACATAGAACCTCTTGAGAACGAGGGCAAACAAATAGGGACAAATCCAGTGGACCAGGCAGAAATGCAATGGTCCCCCTGGCTTTAATGATCTTAAATCCAGATTGATTTTAGTAGGGCCTGTGGTAGGGGCTGGGGGTCAAAAAGGCCCCTAACCTCAGTGGTTTTCAACCAGTGGTCCTTGAGAGGGTTCCAGGTGGTCTCCAGCTAAATTGATAACCAGATGAGAAGTTGGTTAACCAGATGTAACTCTTGAGAGCGGAAAATGGGTCCATTTGGTTTTATGTTTACAGTCTCAAGAGTAAACTGTCCATCATCTGAATTATCCCAAGTCTATACAACTAGAAGATTAATGGTCATTTTGATATGTATGTTTGCCTGTTTTGTTTCCTGAAATCCGGCAAGTAAATCATGCAGGAGTCAGGTTCACAACATCTAAACATCTCCATTTAAAACAGTTCCAACTGTGGAAGCACGACACTGCAACAAAGCCCTATTAGTAGATCAGGTAAAGCAACATTACACACTACCAAGTTTACGCTGCCTCATGAGAATCATTCAACTTTGTGAACGCCTACAAATTGTAAAGCCAATTCAATGATCTTGCAAACAGTGCGCACATCAATTAATCTCGCTTTTCGATTTCTTGGCTAACTTAACAATAACTGAAACCACATCACCCATGTAATCGTCATCATCATCTATGCTTACCGTCTATCAATGAAGCTCAGCGTGTGTTGGAGTGTAGGCTTTGACAGTTCGTTTATTGCTCATTTAATGCTGCTACATGCGACGTAAGGGTCTGCCCCGCCTTCTGCATTGCATCGCTTTTGTCATTGGTTCGACCGCAAGCCGCCACCCGACTGCTGGCGTTTTCCACTAGCGGCCCACCGTCCGCATCTTATTTCCACCCAGAATGCACCGTTGCGCCCCCAAGGGAGAGTGATTGATCCAGACTTATCCTTATCATTGATCCTCATTCTTCAAGCACTGATATTCTAATAATATATCACCGACTTATATTATATAGGCTTTGCGCAGGCTAGAATAATTACTTCACTATATAGATGGTTCAACATTATCCTGGGCATTGGGAATTTTACTTATTTACAATGCCCAGCTTTGAGGGTTTGTGTAGCTCTGGGCATTAGAGCTACATGGACCAATGTCGAATGCCACTGACAATGAATGACCAGATTTTAAGTGTTTACACAAACAGTGAATGCCATTAAGAATGAATCACAACACAAGTTCTATACAAGTACATAACATGTAGGGGCTTAATTCCTTAAGGTTTTTGATGACTATCAAACTCTCAACACCTTCAGATTGTCCAGATAGCCTTCCTCATCATCAGCTTGTCTTGTTCAGTTTGTTCATTGTGATGATGCTATCCCCATCAGAACATAGCAAAGAGAGGACAGTTAGTGGCCAGTAGTCAAAAACTGACATCCTCAACCTGTTGCATGAGGACTGGTCAGGATGAACTTGCTTTGTCCCTTTTTGTAGTGTAGAGGGCCTTGATGTGTTCGGTCCAGTCCATTTGAACAGTAAACATACATTTACAGTACAGTAGCACACGTGACACTTTCACTAATAATTTGTCACCCATGCATACATGATTTCAACTGCATATCAGCTGCAAGCTCACATTCAGACCCAAATTGCTTTTTTTTCAGTTAGGCTAGTATTAATTCATGACTTGCGCAAGCAGAGCGAGCGAGCGCAAGTTGAGCGATCAGTTTGCGGTTGTCGACCGTCCCTTGAAGTATTCCGATTTTCAGTCAGTTTAGGTGCTGATGTAATGGTGAGATAATTGAGATCTCTGCAAGCATCTCTAAGTATCTCTCTTCAAGAGATACTTAGAGAGATCTCTCTAATTGCGCACAAGTAGGCCATGGCCTGCGCGCAATGTGCAAGTTGGCACTCTTACAACAGCCAATTTAGTTTTCCATAGTGTATTACTCAAACCTTGTAGTCCACAAGTGCCTTAACAAGCTAAAGGTGGTGGACTGGTTGTTGTCCTATTCCTCATCCAGACGGCACTACTCATTATAAAATGATATTAAAATGCTACATAGCATTGAATGTAGGTTTTCTGCTCTACTACCCATGATACAAATACATCATTTAATATATAAAAAGTAATCTTATGAACAATGTAATCTTTGTTCAACAGTGATATACATCATCCGTTATTTGGCCACATAAGATATTTTGTGCTAGGGCCCCACATACCAAACATATTACTTAATATGTTTAATAAATAGGCAGCTGCAAGCAGTATTTTAAGAACCTGGTATGGGAATCACGTTTATAATAGGCCTATAGTGTCAAATCATACACATAAGAGAAACAGTGATTGATGTCATGAAAACCAAGCAACTCCACTGCCATAAGAAAAACACAAACATGTATTACTATGACTGACTGAAAGATTTATTGAAGACACTGATCAACATTCCACGAACACATTATCTGAATCAAGAAAAAAAAATAACTCATCTTCCTCATGTAAAAAACCTTTTTGGGAAAAAGACACATTAACGACACACTCCCTTGATATCCCCATGCCTCCCTCTACCCTCCCTCCTCAGATTATATGCACCCACTATTTACCACTCTCCTTACGTGCGCGGATCCATCCTGCACCTCCCAGCCCGCCTCCTGGTTTTGATCCAAACTTTGCTCCTTCTTTTAATACACTTCAGAAAAAAGGGGGGGGGGGGGGGTTCTTTAAAAAAAGAAAAACAGGGGAAAAATAAAAAGCTCATCCAGATGCCACCATCATGTCTCTGAGGTTCCACATTCACAAAAAAGGGCGGAAAAAATGTAGTAATTTGAGACACGAATTAAAATTAAATTTGTAAATTTGGTGGGGATTATCGGGCATTATGCGGGCTGGACTGGGCCGGGGTCGGGATCCTCTCCCAGTAAAATGCTCCCATGCTCCTGTTCCATGTATCCATCCTGAAGCCTAATTCTAATCCTGAACTCATCCTGAATCCTGATCCACTGATCCGGCTCCGGAATGGAGAGACAATGAGCCCAGTCCAAACCTTCAGAATACCAGTCAAAGAGAAGGAGGCCAGTTAGAATCACACCTTCGCACATAGTAAATAATAATAATAAAAAAGCGATCAGTAAATACACGCTAGGAGGTTGTATATTTTGCAAGGGGGGGATCTAAAAAGGACACTATAGAGTATCACTTACAAACAAGTTTGTATTTTGAATGTTGAAACATTAACTAAAGCCAAAACACATGATTACTTCTCCAAACAAAATTATGTACTACATCCATATAAAGGATGTGGTCTCCATACAATGAAATTAGCAAATTGCAAGACCTGTGTGCAGAAACACAGGGCCCCACTAGCCTTACCGGTGCATTGAACTATAGAAATATGAAATGAGGCATGCAGAAGTAACTATAGCAACTAGCAAAACAAAAATCTGTTACTAGTGAAACATTCAATAACGGTAGTCGGGCATTGTCAAGCGAACATTGAGCGTAAAATAAAAACAAGGAAGCCCTATTATGTAGTTTTCAGAGTTGAGAGGCCACAGCATCATACCATTGACTCCAGTTTTGACACCTCCTCCTCCTGTTTATCCTAATATGAACTGTGTTTCCTGCTCCTGTGATCCAATCCTATACTGCTCCTCTGATCTCTACAGAGAGACACACGAGAAGGTCACAGTACAACAGTAAATCCAAGGTCAAGAAAAGCATCACCCTCCCCACATGTAAAGCAACACAATGACAAACCAAACAAAACATGGTGCCATTCCCCATCAAAAAGCTCCTGGATTCAGCAGAGGAAACAACGTCGCTATCGGGCAAAAAACCAGCCATCTCCCATTTTTCAACAATCTCCTTTTTGTAATCTTTATTCAACAATGTTTATGTCTGTGTATGGGTTTACCCACACCAATCTGGGAAGCTTGAACCCATCAGCAAAATAAGACCTTCATTTGAATTTGCCTTTGAGGGCGCTGCCGAATACAAACCTCTTTATAACTTTTTTATTTTCCATTTAACTTGTGCCCAATGATAACACATTTGCAGTGCATCTCAGAATCTGTTCTTGAGACATTACCTACACACAGAGGGATCCATTCCGGCCAAACCACACTAATGCAAATCTAGGGATAATTGTTTTTTCATCATTCATTAATGGTCAAAACCCACCAAAATTCATTTGAGCTGTATTTTGGGTAAAAATGATAGGTCACATTCAAGTATCAGACAATGTATAGACAACATACCAACTTTGATGAGGAAAGCGTTCTTCTAATGTTGTTCTGACAAGTTAATATTTTGGACATAGCTGATTTCTTCCCGACAGCAGAGATGTATTTTTCAGGTAAAGAAAGAAGGGGTGGGGGTGGGTGTACATTACCTCGAGGTGAGGGTGGGTAGCCGGGTGACAAATAACAAAGGCCCACAAACAGAACAGAGACACTCAAATAATAAAAACCGAGTCGGTGCTACGGGAAAAACAAAAAGATAACCCTGCCAAAGAAAAATAACAAAGAAATGGGGAAAAAAAAAAACACAGTAGGACAACACTGAGAGGGTTAACAGAGCAGATTGGGGAGGGGTGGGGGTGAGCTCCGTTAATATATTCAATGTCATGACGTTTGCTCTCTTCCTGGCAGTCTGAGGTGCGTTGTTGGGTTGAGCTGGCTGTTTTGTTTTGTTTTTTTTTACCAAGGGTCTCATGTATATCTAGGAGCGTGAGCGGGAATGGCGGGGGGAGTAGCGTGGTGACGCTCTGCTGCGACGTGGTGAGTAACTGCGTGACGCTCCTCTGCTCCGGCTCCGGCTGCGGGAGCGGGAACGAGAGCGGCCGTAGCTGGGGCTGCGCGGACCGTCCACTTTCACGCGAACGTAGGCAGTCTCTCCCTAAACATACACATTACACACAGATGGGGAAGAGGAAAGCTGTTCAATCAGATTCAAAGAAACCAGGGATTCCTGCAGACACAGCTGATAACATAATAAAAGTAACTGGAAGAAGCAGTGAGTGGCTTAACACAAACAAAAGGACTTTAGGAAATGTTTCACATGAGACTTTTCTGTAGTGGCATCCACCACACCTATAGATTTGGTCTATCCAAGCACTGCAATAGTTGAACCAGTGGGGGCTTCGTCCCTCCCTCCACACTAATGGTAACTATAGATTTTAGGTGAGGTGCACCCAATATGTATATAATAGTAGATTATTACCCCCCTCGAGCCAAACAAAATTGGCTAAAGCTAACTTGGCTACCGTCTTTTTAGAAGTCTGAGTTTAGGTCTTACCTTGAGAGACCTGTCCAATCCCAAAACATAGTTCCCCTGTGTTATTCCATGTTGAGTTACTCTATGACTGTAAGCCAAACCTACCTCGTGGGAGCGAAACTTAGTGTTATCCAGCTTGCGGACGGCATAGGTCATGTCTTCTTTGCGAACGAACTCCACTGCCCCGGAGCCATCACGGAACACGTCAGCGTAACATACATCACCTGCCTCACGCATGTGGTCCTTCAGGTCCTGCCAGCTCCCACTGGGGGGAAGACCTGGACACCAAGAATGGGTGAGAGATTAGCATACAATTCTGGCTAAAATAATCACACCAATGCATTTTGCAAAAGATACTGACTATTAATGTCATGGTTAAAATGTAAATTGCTGAATTTCTTCCTAGCATGTTTTATTTTTAGTTATAAAAAGTACATGACAAATAAAATGTGTTGTGTTTTTCCAGTAAAAGCATTTTGTTATAAATGTATAGCTAACATTTTATTTGACACTCTTCATATTATAAAACTGCAATATACAGTATTAAATAGAGATATACATACAGCAAGATTTGCACAGACCAAGGACATAAGAACACCCACCTGACACAATAACCCTGTACTCTGAGCGCCGTGAAGGGGGTCCGTATCTTCCCCTGGGGGCTCCCCCCATTCCACCACCTCCTCGGCTACCACCTCCACGTCCTCCGCTTCGAGGAAACTCAACACGCAGGCGGTACCCATCATAGTCGTATCCATCACGTCCATGAACGGCGTCCTCGGCATCTCTATAAAAACAAAACATCCATTACTCACTGAGTTACAAAGATAAAACGCAGGTGGGGTGGGTGCTCTACAGATGACTGATCTGGCCTTGAACCACTCAGTCATCTGTGTAAACACACAATGTGTCGATATTTGATGACAGTGAAATTGTCTCAAAATTGGTTTGATTTACTTCATTTTGAATGACTTGTCTTGTTCGATATTAAAAAGGAAAGCCCTTGCCACTGCTTGGACTAGAGCAGCACATCTGCACACAGATCACCCACTTACCCCCTTTTCCCCCAATGATTTTGTTCTTTTGGCTATAATATAGAGTAATATAGAGTATATTTGTAGGTTTCTAAATGTTTTGATGAAATGAACATGGTGGACCCTATTAGAAATGCTTTATGATATTGCCGCCCTCAGTTAACAGTATTTATTGAGTTTTCCTTGAAATGTAATGTAATTCCCCATACTGTTTATACAATAATCAATCAATCAATCAACAAATCATTCCAAAACTAAGAGACTACCCAGCATTGGTTGAGATTTAGAGCTGAGCTACTTGATAGGCATAAAGTACCATTATCTATGAGAGCAGGTGGCGGTGGGGGCGCCGTTGCGGCCATTTTGGAAAATGGCTGCCATGGTTACCGCGGCTCAAATCTACGATGGCGCTGCTGGGCCTGTAGCCAAAACGGTGTGTCGAACTGTGTGTGCGTTTAGCCCTCGAGCTAACGCTCTGGGCCAGTGGCCAGTGTAGTGGCGAGCATGTATTTGGGTTCGCTTTTGAGTAAATATTGATTGATGTAGATGGCGCGATGCACAACAATGATATGCAAACATAACCCTACCTCAGTCAAACCCAACCTTAACTCTAAACCTAACCTCAGTAAAACTATGGTTAGACCTAACCCAAATTTAACCTCAGTAAAAACTAAAAACAGCGGCTGGGATCATTTACTCGAAAGCGAACTCAAATACCACATTGCTCGCGGTCTGCTGTGTTTAGCTTCATTTGGAACTTTTATGTCTACGCTATTGAACTAATATTGGATTAAAACATTTTACGCTCTCAATAGTTAAAATACTAATCATCTGAATTGGCCCAAGTCCGAGATTGTAGAATTTTGATCAATGTTTGGCTGTTTTGTTTCCCCAAATCCGGCCTGGTATTGTGGTCAAAAGCAAAAGATCTTTACTTTTGGGGTCTGTGGGGCTAAAATATCCTCAAATGGTGGTTCGCGGTTCGAATGGTAAATAAGTAGTGGGCCCTGGTATCAAAAAGGTAGCAAAGCAAACCACTGCTCTACTCGATCACGGATTTAAAGCATAGCAGCGCAGATACAGAGGTTCCAAACGGGGCTGTCGTGTGTTTAGCCTGGTACTACAGCTCTGGGCCTTGGCTAAGTGTGTTTAGCCTTGGTGCTAACACTCTGGGGCCGATCTGGTGTAGTGTTATGCACGGCATATTCACCTCGGATCCTCGAACTCCACGAAGGCAAAGGGCGGTCCTCCTCTTCCGTTCTTCAGGTCGATATCTCGGATTGCTCCGTACTTGTAGAAGACATCTTCCACGTCCTTTGTGCGGATGTCGGGGGGAAGGTTCCCCACGTACACCCGACAATCGTTGTTTCCCGCAGGGCCGCGGATCACTTCCCCGCCAGACATGCCGATAATAATCAAGCTGCTTCTTTCAGGCTATAAACAATCTCGACTGCCAAGTTATCTTCACCCGTGTCTTGTAGACGTTACACGGATGATATATCGCGGCGGGAGTATAAAAAAGTAAAATCTAGAACGAACGCCTAGAAACTGAAGAAACAAAAGCAAAAGCAGTCGCTTTGGGGAGGTACCTTATAGCTTATGTTCCTCGACGAACAGAGGGCCTACTACGTCATCGCAGCAAAAGTCATGATGCGCTCCTTTTGATACACGGCGTGTGTTTTTATCTCAACGCATGGAGATTTCCAACTGTAAGTAGCCGCCCCGCCCTGCTCGCGCACCCCCGGCATACGTCGTATAGCTAAAGGATCTGCCCCTTTCAGAAGGGGGCAGGGAGCAGAGTGCAAATTTATTTATCATAGTGTTATTTACATACAAAAGAGATGGGTCGACCGAAACCAGAGTGAATTTAAATTTACGTCCAAAAAATGCCTATTTGCCTATTTAAAACGTTGTGTTAAAATAGAAATAATTCTGCGTATAATTATTTGGGTGAGTGGCTGTTGTGTTGTGCCATAATCCTGTTATGTAGATCTAGACGTGCTATAAATAAACATGGCTTGTTGTCTTACACCAGCAAAAAAAAAGTCAGCAGTCTTTGTTTGTTTGTGACAACCATTCGAACATTAATGTTTACAGTGCAATATCTATAGTAGTCATTCAAGAAAGCACAAATACTTCCATTCATTCCATTGATTAAACAAACAAAAAAAAGGGAACATGATAAATAACATCCCACAGAACAAACCAAAATAATACATTACCTTCAATAAATACCCCCAACCCAACCCTCTGCATGCTGCCCCTCTCACCTCTGCTGCCTACACAATGCCACAGCACACATTTCTCATAGTTTTACTTACCAAATAACAGAATTATGCAGTGACAGTCATTTTATAATAATGACTTTACACTTAACAGCAGTCCTGCTTCATCTTATTGATTTATGTTGTTCAATCTCACTCATTCCTTACACGTTATTGGGCCTTCTTGGCCAACATCAGGTCCCAGTGCACACCCAGTTTAGAACCACTGTACTAGGATAAAAGCCATTCACAGGTGTTATAGCAATATGGGCTGTCAATATTGACCTAGTATCATTTTGTGAATATGGAGTATGTGGCTGGAAGGCCTGTTTCAATCTAATCAATCCCTTGATCAACTGTATGCAAAAGACCTTGCCACACCTATTGTTTATGAGACCCTGTTGAGCTTCTGTCTCAGCGGTAACAGCCAAGACAGTCAAAGGGGGGTCTGCATTGTATTGTACTTTTGTGCTGGCTCATGTTTATCTGTGGACCTGCTTCTGGAAGAGGCGACCGGGTGAGAACTAAGCTCAGGAGGTCTCCTGGGGACGAAACCACGAGAGTGCTGTGTGCCGAGGGAGAAAATACTTAGAGATGCAGGCAAAGCCTGATAGACTGAGAGATGCTGTTTGTTTGTTTGACGCTGTTCTTCTGAATAAACTTTTAAGATACCTTCACCTTCCGGATGGACAGATTATTTCCATAACGCAACTAATACGTTTAACTTGTCACATGTTTTGAATACAGAATCCCTCCATGCTGCTGCATTTTTGTTTTTCTGATTCAGCGTTATTTAGCTTGAGTACTTCCTGCCAGAATGTTCCTCAGTCCTTCTTGGCGTTCTTATCCTTGCGTCGCTGCCTGGCCTCAGATGCCATTTTGAGAAGTGACAGCAGAATAGGCACACACATGGGCAGGAACAGTGGTATGTAGATGGCAAACTTCTGGTCATCAGGGAAGTAGAGGAGATGGAGGAGGGATGGGTCAAAGAAAGCTCTCTCTGATGCAAGGATAGCTTCTTTACTGTACTGCAGGGCAAAGCCCAGGTTCCCTGCCTCCAGCTCACCCACAGCCAACTGTAGAGCAGTAACAGCGCTTGATACCTGCACAATAGGAACAGTAACCACATAAGAAAATGTGAAATTACAGTTATGTTCAGGATTCCTGGTACGCATGTGAACTTTGGCAGAACCACTATCATCACCACCACTCATTTTAGAAATATAGAATATCAATACATTCTGGATGAACAAAGCAGATTCTGGCGATACAGTATATTGGCACTGTGTGTAGAGAATGGCAGAGAACACTATGGGTCCGATTTTCATTCCCCCCGTTGTCCCTAACGTTACCCGATACCCGCAGCGAATTCCCTTATTGCTATTTTGGTTACCTTTTCTCTTCCCTTAGCCACTATTCTTTATGCCGACACCGTTATTCGTGGCTGGAGGTGTGGTCATGGGCGTGTTTGTTGCGCAGTCCCTTAAGTTGCTAATTTCGTCAAATAGATTAGGGAACTAGATAACGCCACATCAGACCACCCCTTAACCGATCCGCGAAGGCAGAGCCACGTGCGCAGATGCGCGTCTGTGCGCCTTTGGAGATGTCCACAACTCCACGTGGAAAGGCGCCAGTTCAATTCATCTCCTTATTTATGCTGGATTGTCCTATGAACAGCTGTAGATTGCCTGCTGTCGGTCACTTCCTTGTGTTTAGGTAATGTACAGTATATAATATAATTAAATACATTCATTAACTTGTGACGCAATGCTGTAAATTGCAAAAAAGTCGGCAATTCGCGATAAAGAAAATGTTTTTTTGATCATTGATTTCTCGGTCAATTCTGGACCATTTTTTACATTTCAAAGTGCAGCGTGACGGGAAAGACCTTCTCTCTCAGATGCTGTATAGAATATGTGGGTAGGTCTTCTCTACGATGCGGGATCGGGCAAACTATAACTGTCGGGGATTAGGCGGACCGTTTCCGCCTAATCCCCGACAGTTGCAGTTTGCTCGGTTTTGCAATTTACTTTATAACATTTCGCAGACTTGGGATAAATGCACGCCACATACAGCAAAAAAAAAACATGGAACATGTTTTTTCAACATAACATGTTGAATGGTAAGAAATGATTGAGAATTGACTGAGCTATAATTGTTTCAAAATGAGAGCATAATCTTTGAGAATAGGCTACTCATGCATGTGTGTGTCCTAAGCCCGCAGCCAGGCTGCGTGCTTCGGAGGGTCAGACATAGCAGTAGGGATAAGGGAAATAGATAAGGGATGAATTAAAGGGAATGGCAAGACCAACACGGATTGGATGAAAGCTAAAAACGCCCAAACCACACCTATGCATAATTTAACGGGTAAAGGAGGTATTTAAGGGAGATGGCATGGTACGAAATTAGCGACTTTAGTGGGGGAACGCCTCTTCCCCAATGCTATGTGCGTTAATTACGCATAAGGGCTAATGTAACCAAAATCGGGCCCTATAGCTCCAAGCGTTCAGTGGCCACATACACAATGCAATCTATGTATGTATTTATGTCAGTGCAATACTGTTGGCGGGGTGAAGTATATACTCCATCTGTCTCACTAGGGTGCATCTTGGCTCCCCAAAAAACACGTTTGGGGATCGGTTACATGAAACGACACCTGCGTGGGCCTACTCAATGTTTGTAAACAATAAACACATCTATTGACCTTTTTCCCCGCCAAAGTGCTGGGAAAAAGTTGTGTGTGCGACCCAGCCGGTGGGAGTGCCGTGGGAAGTAGCGTCACAGTGTTTACATGCTCGCATGAGCGGACACTCTTGTCGCATGGCATCCCACTGTCCCACCCACATTCACAATAACGATTACATATCTACATAGCAGTGCAATGATTGATTGGTTTAAGTATATTACAGTTTGCAGATTGGGTATATTTCACCTGAACCCACACCCCGGAAGGCTTCCATTGTTTCTCGCTTCATAGATGGTAAAGAGCTCGGGAAAAGTCAGAGCCATATAGTATAGACAGAGATACGCAAACTCCGTTCACTTGGTCGGGTCAGTCCAATGGCGGATCTTCTACATAGGCCTACGCTTCTACTGAGAATGGGGACAACAAATAGGGACAAGTCCAGTACCGGAGGTAGGCGGTGCAATGGACACAGGTAGCAGCCTAGCTTTAAAGATCTTAAATCCCTTTATTCACAACATAATCATTACGAAGACTTAGTTGTTACTGTTCAACACGTTAAAACAGTTAACATCTAAAATAGCTCTTATTTGCACCGCCCTTGTTGAAAACATTGTATCCAGGTTGTCCCTCTTTCAGGCTGCATGAACAGCGCTCGAGCGCTTACTTTCTGACCCCCCTTAATGTCGCAACTCCTCTACCAAATGTCTGCGCACGGCTGGCTAGGTTTTTTTTCTCCTAGGATGGGTCTGTTTTTTATAGGTTGTGTTTATGGTTGTCAGTGAAGAAGGGAGCGCTGGGCTGTGTTTTGGACCGCAAACCTAAACCTGAACATAACCTCCATAAAACTATTCCTAAACCTAACTTTAATTATATTTATTGAAAATTTTAAATCTGCAGTTGTTGGGGAAAAACAAAACAACAACAGGATTTGAACCCACGAAGCATAGATGCACAGATTTCAAATCGCTGCAGCAGTCCACTAGACTAACAAGGCTCTGTTGACATTGGCAATTTGGCATCACATCGGCATTACAACAAACATGAATTGAGCCGGCACTTGTGGGAGGGGATCATAGGAGGGGACAAGGAGGGAAGCCTGTCCCCGTGAAGGCGAGGCTTCCCTCCTCGACTCCTCCCGCGACCCCTCCCCTGTATGCAACAGGATCTGCAGCACACACAATCACAATGCATTATGGGCCATAATGAAAAGGTGGATAGTGCCCATGAAGAGGGTAGCACCTGGTGAAAAAGTTTGTATTTTTTAAATATAACAACCGTGTACATAAAACAAAGTAAATCTATATCACACAGCTTACTTGCTGGGCAATGTTGTCATTGATGACAATGTTGCCTATCTGGTCAAGAAGCTGTGACAGGGAGGTGATGGTGGTAGTTGCCGTAGCAATATTCTCTACACTACGACTCCACATGAGGCGATCAAGCTCCCAGTCAGCCAATCCTGCATTGTCACATGGTGCCACTAGGAAGCCAGGGGGAGTGTTAGATGACTTCACACCCAACATAAGCCTGGGGAAGGGGAGCAGAGTAGAGGAAAGTTCTGTAATGCATATATGGAACTATATAGAACATGCAGACACAAACACACTAATGTACCCATTTAGGCCTGACCTATGTCTGAAAAACTTAAATATAGAGTAGGGGAAAAAAAAGAATGTAAGAATGTCTGAATACTGTACAGAATCCAAAATTGGATTCCCGGCCCGTTAATAATAAGAAATACAATTTACCGAAGTTGTGCGAGGAAGACTCCCATGACTTCAGCCATGTTAATGTTGATGTTTACAGGAAAGTCAGCCTCTGGTCCATAGTTATCATTGACGTTATAAACCTAGTAAGAAGACTGGGTTTATTCTGTGTACAGAGCAGATTGACCAAATCCCTTTCCTTTACTTATTAGAGTTGATCTTACCATGATACCGCCCCACCGTGGGGAGTGAAATGCATTGGAAGGTACACGCTGTTTCTTGTGGCTTTGGATGTAAAGTGGAGAGTGGTGGGCATCAGGAACATATAACAGAAAGTTCAGCACTGGGTTGGAAGATGCAGCATTTGAACCTGCACAAAAAATATAAATAACCCACAATCACATTTCCAAATCTCAAGGCACACCTGTTTTAATATCTGTGTAAAACAGCTATTTTGTAGCTCAGTAGATCAGCTGTTTTGCTTTTTGCAAAATAGCTGATCTACATTTTTTTTTTATAAAAAAAGCTTAATATTTTGACCTGAAAAATATAGTAGTAAGTAAGCCTTAACGTATATATGTGTATATGTTTTTTTTTTCATACCTAGCCTAGCTTCCACAGGGTTGATGACGTGTGCAAGGCTGTCAGCATTGAGTGTGTAGGCATTGAGGCTGCTGTCAAAGCGAGAGTTTACCCCCAGCACAGCGTAGTACAAAATCTGTATGGAGAACAGGTATAGCCAATATATTTTCACTCTACTTATTCTTTGCAAGCACAAACATGTACAAACAAGGGATGGGGATATTTAGGGGGAAAATGACCATGGTGACTTTACCTGAGAGTCTATGCTAAAGTTGGCCACAGGGGCCAGTTTTGTAAGCAAAGGCTGGATGTAGCCCTGCACAGCGCCCTCTATGTCCCATTGTAAGTTGTGTGACTTTGGGTCCGGGTTCAACAGGCTGAACGTGATCTCATAGCCTGAAACAGTGACAACAAAATGATTTAAGAAATTAAATGTGAAATGTATTTTAAGGGCGACGCAAGTCATTACCTAGCCTCGACCAGGCTTTCATTGCCATCAGTCCCCGCCCCGCTAGGACAAAATTCCTTTAGGTTAGGACAGGCTAGGAATCCCCTGATGGCTTGAGTTAAAGTGGTTTCATTTGATTAAAGGTAGGCATTGCTTAATATAATTAAAGACAGATTCAGAATTCCAGTCCGCAAATCCTGTTACAACATGTAGAGTAAAGACACATGCTTTGGGAAGTGGACTGCTGGGAGAGTGAACGGTCTTTTTTTGTTGTTTCAGTGTGATTTGCTGTGTTAAATATTTTGAACAGTGGTTGTTAAATCGACATTGAGTAGAAGGTCATGTTCATTGGGAGAGATTAATATGTGCAGCAAACAAAGTCTAACCTGGGCTGGACTTGAAGGCTCTCATGCTACCAGCCATGCTTTCCTTGTTGCCTGGGCTGAGACGGACTCTGTCGCTAAGTGCGGCTGTGATGTCATCGTGACTGAAAGACATAACCTGCAGCACCTGCTTGACCCGTGGTTGAAGGTGCGTGAGGAGCTGTGGCAGAGTTTTGCCCACCCTCATATCTACACCGATACGAAGCACAGCTGTCCGCCGCTGACCGATGTACACTGCCACATCCTGAGTATTGGCAAACAGGCACATACAGACAACACACAAGAGTAATGTTACACAAAGAATAAATCTAAACAAATGACTAATATCCAGTATACTCATGTATCTAACAAAGTACAAAATGTGTAGTAGAGAGAAGTCTTGATTAAGAAGAGGGAATACAAAGAAAACTAGGTAAAAAAAATTGATGTCCAACCAAGAAAATAATAATAATAATAAACTTTATTTGTAAAGCATCTCTCATGACATAAAATGCAACTCAAAGTGCTCAAAGTGACCAATAGAGAAAAGAAAAGAAGAAAACAAAATAAAATCGATAGAAAAATAAAAAGGCAAAACATTATGGATGGAATACAGTGAGGAGATAGAATATAGCATAAAATATTAAAAATGCACTACAGTGCAATTAAAAGCAAGAGCATGAAAGTAGGTCTTGAGCTGCACTTTAAAAATGTCTACAGAGGCTGTAGTGAGGTATAGTGGGGAGTTTGTTACACGCCGTCGGCCCATGAAAGCAAAAGGCTGCCTCACCGTGCTTTTTAGTTGCCAAGCGTTATGAGGTATGAAAGGTACGAGACAGTTAAAGGAGAGCTGAAAAATAGTGAGAATAATAAAGAAAGACATTGTGATTAACCTCAGGAAGCAAAGATGAGGATTCTGGAATGACATAGACGACAACAGATCCACATGGGTTCTCACTGAGCATGTGCAGAGAGAGATCGGCCTCTAAAGAAAATAAAAGTAACAAATATTACAGTTAAATGGTGGTCTCAATAGAAAACCTTTATGGTTGCTCACAAAATGTTTCTATTCATTCATAAATCTTAAAAGCAGAAGAACTCAGGTAAGATGCATATGCTAAATTTATAATAACGATAAAGTCATTATTAATGTTTGTACCTATAGAGCCTATTTTTGAAGTACCGGTAAAAAAACGGCATTGGTGAAACTACCACTGGTGGGGCAGTCACGCATAAATTAACACCTACACTACATGTCACCCATGGACAACGCATCTAGGCTCATTCGTATTAATAAGTGCTGGGTGTGACACTCTGCAGGCTTTGTAAACTATGTTGGGTGCAAATTAATCATTCAATCAATGCATTGTCATGTGTGTGCCTCTGAAAATTATCTGGGCAAATGGCATGGTACCACATGCAATGATAAATGCAACATTGCAAATTAAAAGTAAAAATATGTCACAATTTCTTCAAGACTGAAAGTGTGGCCGTAAATAGGATAAGTGTTTACAATGTAATGTTTTTGATTTTTTTAAGACTGGTGGTGGGACAGTGAAGTTGTGGGCCATTATAAGGCCATTTTGAGGATCCAATAGAGTAAAAAATGTCCAACTTGTAATGGGTTGATCAAATGTACAGATGCCATAAAAACACTATTTATAGTCTTTTCATCTGATGCAGACTAGATAGCATCTGTCCATTTCCGATGCAGGACAAAGGACAGATATCCCTTCTTGGATAATTAAAGCAGCCTGCTGCTTAGTCTCTGATCCATATCGAACAGAGGGGTTTCAGTGTCCTGACTGCCCTCTTACTGCGGATCATAGACGGACTTCTTTGTTGTCATTTTGCATTACACCTTTGTATACTTAAACTGCGTTAAAAAGGTATAGCAAGTGATTTCACTTAATTTAAACATTGTAATTTTATTCTTTTTTGCCTAATCCTCCCCACTATAGTGTGGTGACCATATAAGGAGTTCCTCACTGTCCCCAGTGAGCCCCAGGGGTCAATAAACCCTAGTTTCAGTTTGGGCTTTGGAATGAAAGCCTTTCGTCCAATCAGGATGAGAGGGGCCTTCCTCCAATCAGGACTGAGTGGGGGTGGGCCTTGGTGTATCTGTTGTTGGAATGTTGTATTTCCCCTCACTGTAGAAGACAGAGTGTGTGCAGGTGCACATCATGCTACTGATGTGCACATAAAGGTATAGTAAATCACTTACTATACCTTTAAGATATATTCAGACAGAGAGTTGAAAGATGAAAATAACATCTCACCTGCAGCAGTGGGCTGTTTTAAAGAATCTTCCTCCATTATAGTAGCTGTACGGTACTTTGTCTCATATCTGTACCTTAAAGCTGTGTCTTCTGAAAGAAGGACAAGTCAAAACACGGTGTCTAAGGGAAATGTCATGGGGATGTTAATAATCACAAACAGCAATTCACTGTAACATTATCTTCAGTTCACCTTAGATGAAATAGAGTGAACGTTGTGCTAACAAAAGCAGTTGCCACTCTGCTTAGAACACAGTGATGAAAATTAACAGATAACAAAATGCCAGTTTAATATAAATCAAGCTTTACAGTAACACTGGGCATCCTCACCATCTACCGTGTGCTCCTCATCTTCTGTCTGTGACAGTGGAACCTTCTTCTGCTGTTCAGGGGTCAGGGTTCCACGTGCAAACACTACCTCCACATCAACACTAAGCTGCAGCTGCAAAACAGATTAGGGTTACTTCTATGCCTACAGTAGAATTATGGATCAAACACCACACCGTATTATCATTAGACGCCTGAGCTGAAAATCTTATTGATTTGGGCGTCCTTAAAATAAAAATAAAAATCAATTGTGTGAAGTGAGGGGCGGCAACTGCATTTATAATGGCCACATGGCATTTACCGTCATCAATTAGTGCCATAGACTTGGGTGGCTCTAAGGTGCTTCAAATGGACAAACACCATAGATTTGGCTGGCTCTAAAGCGCTCCAAATGAACATTGTGATATCCTCCATGAAGTTCATTCACTTGGCTGGCTGTTTTCAGCAAATACTGTCACAGTGTCCAGAATTCTATGATATAAAACTGCGGGTAACGTTCATGAAAAGTGGGAACACACCCACACACACATGCAAACAATACACACCTGAAGCTGGGCCAATTCCTTGATCTCACTGACAGGTAGCCATGCACGGTACGTTTCAGTCGTCCGCCACCATAGAGGGACCCCCACCACAATCACGACCGCTGCGATGGCCAGAGCAGCGAGCTGACCTCGCCTGCGTTCTGTAAGACAGACAGAGACAGAAAGAGGCCAACATAAATTATTGGGATAATTATCAGGCAAGCAATAGATGGACCGTTTTCAAAGCATGTTATTGCCAACTGATCTTGAATTTGATCTTTTAGAGGTGATTTGCTGCACAAGAATAAGTTTAATTGTTCAGGAGCTGTTCATGCTCAACACATGCAGGAAACAATCTCCATTGGAATTATTATTACAGTTTTATACGGCAACATGACTATAAATAATATATTGCATATTACACAGTATTTCACTGTGTACTTTCAGTTGATTACCCAAAAAGAGAGAGATTTAAATAAAAGAAAATATGTTTAGTTTGTATGACAATAAATTTAGCTAAATGTGTGCTAGGGCTAGGCTATGAACATTCTGAAACCAAGACCAGTCTTTTGGTTCACCCCCAGAATGAGATAGAGTTTTGAAAGCACATCTGGTTGCCCTCATCTATCCCCTGGCCAGAACTAACAGTAGCTCTAGCTCATTGACGCTGTGGACCACTGGACCAAAGCTACCCGAGTTGTGTGAACATAGCCCCAATACAGTACATGTCCCCTCAGTCCCTGCACTCACCATGTAGCTACTAACCACGCGTACCGCACCAGGCTTTCCACCCAACAAGGAGGAAAGCTTAAGAATGGTCGTAGGGACTGAGAGAGAACACATTGGGGCTACTGAGTGTGAACCATTGACATACTGAGTGTGAACACTGACAGCCAGCATCAGGCTGTGATTGAGCAGTTTGCAATGCATGATGATCTAGGTCTTTGCTGTGGCAGTAATTCGTAGACATCATTGTCAGCTATGTTCTAACGAGTCAAAGTTATCGAGTGGAAATGTAATAATAAGCATCTACCATTGTAACCCATCTACTGTCATGAATTCACTCACCCACTTCCGTGCTCGCCATTTGACTGTTATGCCAGCCAGCCGGCCACTGTGAGTGAGCTGACACAGGGTGCGTTGCTTTCGTTTCAACCAGTTTAGGCTTTATCACGTGACCCACTGGACTGAAGTGGAAATCAGGTGCCAGAGCCATATAATCCTATGCATATACCGTATTGTCCCGAATATAAGACGACTCGGTTATAAGACGACCCTCATTTTTCAAGACCCATTTACAGAAAAAAGAACATTGAATGTCAAATAGTATAGCCCCTGAATATAAGACGACTCAATTTTCTGGGATATTTCCATTGGGGAAAAACCATAGTCTTATATTCAGGCCAATAGGGTAATAGAAGAGCTGCGACATTGAGGGGTCAGAAACTGAGCGCTCGTGGTCCGCTCGTGCACCACTGTTCATAGCCTAAAAGGGGACATTGTAGATTGAAATATATATTTTTTCCACGAAGGCTGTAGCCTACATATTAAAAAACATTTTGGGCATAGACGACATGTGTGCATTGTGTCATGTGTGCATTGTGCAACGTGGCTGCTTTAAAGTATTGTGTACAGTGACGACTGAAGTAGTAATATTTGTCCCCATTCTCAGTAGAAGAACGCCATGAACGGAGTTTGCGTAAATCTGTCGGGCTTTTATCTGGATCTCTTCATTTCAAATAAAACAACAATACCATAGTGCAATAAATACGTACGACGGTAGCTAATAGCTAATCATAAAACAGTAGAATAATAATACACATGGGCAAGAAAATGTGCAAAATGTGGTTGGTTGGTAAGAAATCAGCCGCACCGTCGGCTAACCCACTATTGTTTTTCTTTAAATAAACGCACTTATTTCTGCCGGAAGCACAGCACGCAACGTCCTAAAGCGACCACTAGCGCCCCTTGCGCTAGTGTCTACAACTGCAACATCAGACTCAAGATATGCAACTACGGTTTTGTAGGTTTTATTTAACGTTTTTATTAATTAAAAGTACTTTATATTCTATTCTTCATAATTTCTGTTGGTGTTTTACTCGACCTATCCAAGAGACTAAAGAAATATAATGTAATTACCTGTAGAGAGATGGACAAGAAAAACACATAAATAGGTACACAAATTATTTAATTAGTTAATATTTTTTTATTTTCTATATTTTTTCTCCACTATTTCACACACCAAGTGCTTCAAGAACAATAGAGACATCACAAACATCACAAGATTTCAAAACTGCGTGTTTCCCCCTACAAACCAATACTTGCTGGTCCGCTTCATCGTCACTATTGCCACACTCTTCTTCAATGGGGGAGGGGGTGAGACGCACACGAGTATCACATAATACCAATAACCATCACGCCAACTGAATGAATTGATTGTGTAATAATTCAAAGCTAAATGTTATACTGATAGACACAAGATGTTTCCTCAATTACTGATAGTTAAACAAGTGGGAAACAAACATTTACGTATGATGAAACTTGGGTGTATAGTGGTTTTGCTGTCTATCTATCTATCTATCCCCACATCTGCTGAAGCTACAACTGTCGCTTGTGTAAAAACGGAGTGTAGAGTATTTTTCACAGTACTACGCCCTCCACACTTGACTTCTCGCTGGGAAAAATCTTCACTCTGCAAAAATCAACACTTCACATCTGTGAACTCTTGGCAGACGCTACTGTATCATGCCAGAGGTTCGTTCTCTGTTCGATGGTGATCGTCATGTCATGTCACTGATTATCTGTTGGTATCAACAGGTGTTAATACAGTTGTGTATAGAGTTTCACAGATACTGTACGTTCACAGCTGCAGTTAGACAGAAGCCAAACAACGAGTCACACATCATGCTATTCTGCTCTGCTCTGGAGGGTCGGGAGAGACGCTGAGAGGGGATTTGGTTAGGCATGGAGTGAATACTGAACAGAACACAAGCTTAAAACTTCATGAATTTTGTGAGATCCCACCTGAACTCTACATGAACTGGTTCAGAAATGTAACAATTAAAATGTTCAATTTGTCAAACTTGACAATATGTTATTATTATTTGACCGTCAAAGCCCAAACTTCTAATTTCATTTGTTCAGCTTAACAGGAACATAGTTCAAAATATATTTTTTTTTAAGAACACATCTATAACAGTTGTCATGGTAACGCATCAGTGACAACCCTAAAGTACAGTAGACAGCGCAGGCCTGTGACTGACGGGGGAAGTGACAGAGTGACAGAGCAGGTAAAACTATTAGTTGGAGGCAGTAGTATGGGGTGGAAGGTGAGGTGTTTAGTAGGCGTGGTTGGCCACGTAGAGGGACTGTCCAGCAGCACCGCCAGTTCCAGAAGACTCATATGTTCCCAGCGATGCCTTGGAATTTGCCTGGATGGAGGAGAACAAGAGGTCAATATGGCATATGTCATAGACAGCCAGAAGCCATGGCCCCACTTTCATGGAAATGCCCTGTTTTGTATCCATTTGCTCATTGTAAAAGGATTCTAATATGAATAAAGACGTGCATGCATTTAGATCTCTATGTGTTATTGAAATGTTATTTTGATTTCTCTGTGCAGGTTTTTTATTACTTCCATGTATACTTCAGGATGGCATGACAAATACATTTTTATTACAAATTTTATTTTCAATTGAAATAAAAAATCATCCCTAAAGGCATCTGATGCCAAATCACCATACACTTTTTAGGTTCTCTACTGTACAATCAAAGAGTCATTTATATCAGTTATGAGGGTTTAACAAGCAATGCAAACCTTTCAAGCCATTCTTTGGCTATCAATGTGCATGAGTACACTGATCTAAAAGTGGGCACCGTTTTTCCAATGGGTTCCCAGATTGACACTGAAATAACCCGTAGCTATACAGTATATTAAGAGTTCCACACTCTTTACTATGTACTAGATACCCGGGTCACATTGAAGTATTTTTTCCTATAAACCATGTAGACCACAACGTACCTCAGCACGCTTGAGGAACTCCTCGGTGGCTGCCTTCTCATTGTTGAGCTCTCCTTTCCAGGCATTGAGGGCAGAGGCCTGCAGGGCACGGCCATAGGAGAAGGTGAGAGCCCAGGGCTTGGCAAGTGGGCAGGTGTTAATGCAGTTCAGGTTCACACTGGCGTCTTCCTCAGACTGGCCTCCTGAGAGGAATGTCACTCCTGCATGAAAGAGACAGTCAGTGATAGGATTATAATTTTACAGAACAGACTCATCTTTCCATTCAGCTGAAAGTGGCATTCATCTTTACCCCCCATTAATCATCTCTTTCTTATAAGTAGGGCTTTCTGCAACTATTGACTTTCTTATTATTCTCCTCTATTATTATTATTGTTTTTGATTAATCATATTACCGTGAAGTCTTTTTAATAACATGCTCACAACATGCCGCTTTGAGAGTGTGGATCATCCATTTTCATTAGTTTATCATTTTCTTTTTTTCCTGAATCTTTTTCTGAATGTTCTGAAATCTTGACATGGCTAAAATAGATACTGATTATTGATCAGTTCCATTATTTTATTGATTATTTTATAGATGCATTCATATTTTAGAGGTATTTCTTATAATTGGTTATTTTGATTAACTGTTGCAACCTTGCTTGAGGATTTTGTCACACTGTTTAGGGAAGTCACACAGACCTGTGACAGCTGGAGGTACGGTGCGACGAAGTGCAGTGACAGTCGCCATGGCGATCTCCTCATTAGAGTACTTCTGGGGGCAGGAGTGTCCAGCAGTGACCATGTTTGGTTTCAGCAGGGTCCCCTCCAGATAGACATGGTGGTCTGACAGAGCCTTGTACACAGCAGCTAGGACCTACAGGTACAAGTTAATAGTGCAATGAGAACATATGAACGGTCTAATGTAATATTTATTATACAAGTTAAGTGTAAAAACAAAGACTAACAACAACCTTAAATACAATGTGAAAAATAAAATCAACTAGGTGCTTAATACCGCACCATACTGTACATGCCCTGATGAAGACTTATCTGTGAGTCAAAACAACATTATGTTCTTATTTTCTATATGTTTTGAGTGCTTGTATCACCGCCTTGTGACAACACAGGTAGTTAATGCCGTTTCATATGTTGTGTAGAAAATTCTGTTTTCTTTCAGGCCAAATAGCTGCGGAGGTCTGATGGTCACCTCAGTAAAGAATTCAGCACAGCTGTCACCGTGTACTATATAACGGTATATGACCATAAGAATTGTACCTACCTTCTCGGTAACGTACTGACAGCGCTTCAGGTCATGGTCTCCGTCAGGAAGAATCTCCGGCTCCACAATAGGAACAATGCCATTCTGAAACACATTAAAACATATTTTTGTTAATATTTACATATTACTAGAATGATTACTTTTTGATTTGTACTTGCACTAGTAAGTACAAGACCCTTTGTGTTTGGTATGAAAAGAATAAGAAGAAACAATGACCTGTTGGCAGATGCTAGCATAGCGGGCAAGTACATTAGCGTTCTCCATGATGGCCAGCTCAGATGGTGTGGTCTCTGAGATTTTTAACACGCAGCGCCACTTCGCAAAGTCGGCACCATCCCTCTTATACTGGGCACAACGCTCAGACAGACCATCTAGACCTGATCATGAAGAGTGAGAATAGGAAGAGAATGACAATAATAAGCATGCACCACATACAGTACACTTTCATTACAGTACAAACATGACTTGGTATTTTGATTTACACATACAGTAGGCAAAGAATGACTTAAATGACAAAGATGGACTATTCTAAAAGTACTAGATTAAGCATGAGATCATTTGTAGATGAACGCATACTGATATATTTCTCATCCAAATACAGCCCATGCCAATTGTCTTGATTATTTATGGAAGTGTTTGACTGCACATGGATTTCATACCCTGGGTGGTTGTCTCGCCATTTGTTCCTGCCAGGGGCACAACACCTTTGTCCACCTGCAAAGAGAAAAACGAATAAAATAATGTACATCACAGCTAAGCATTTAATTAATTAATTTAGTTAATGGCATATGATACAGCATGTACCTTGCCTTCATTATAAGGTTTGACACAGTTTACAATATAAAGACAATAAACATCTCTTTTCAGTTATGAGGAGGAAAAAACATAGTGGCAGCCTGAATTATTCTCAAAACAGATGACACTGCACTTGTTTCCACTCAAATAACAAAATATGACCTTCCTATTTCTGTGACGCAATACATGTTCTAAAGGTTAGCTTATCCTCTTCACCCCTCTTGACAGTATGTCAGTGTGTGCAAGTGTGTACGCATAACCGGGTGTGTCTAAACACAACACAGAGACACAGCTAGTATGTTTTCATAAACATAGTGGCAGCCTCTGGTCTTGTTTCAACTGCAGATCAATCAAGGCCATCGTTTACTTTAAAAATTGGCAGTACAACCTTCTAAGGATAGGAATCTAAAGAATAAAATCATCACCCTTTCCTTTATAAAAACAGTTAAGGACTTAATCACCCTCACATTCTGGTCTGCCATCACTCACACAACGTATACTTCTTGGCTGTGCTGACTGACAGCGCTAAAGACCTGAAAAACACCTGCGTGTGCTGTGCTAGAGGACACACCTTGATGCCCACGACAATGCCACGGTTCTTGATGAGCTGGGCGAAGGTTGTGCCGTCATCTGAGTTCTGGTACAGTGTTTCATGGAAGAAGATGACGCCGCCAATGAACTGGTCCATGCGCTCGTCGGCTGTGAACAGGAGCTGGCGGTAGCGCCGCCTGTTCTCCTCTGTGTTCTCCACCCCGATGGGGTTCAAACGCTTCGCCATGCTGCCTGTGGACACACAAATAATAACTATGCAAACAGAAGATACTGACGATACTTTATTTTCTCCATCATTATTAGCCATATACAACCATAATCAGGGTGATTTGGGATCATAAACAACCCTCCGAAGTATCAGGGGGCTCCAATCTCCCGAGTTAATCACAGGACATTTGACCTTCCAGAGAATTATCAACCATGTTTGATATTCATCTGGATAGCTACTGGCCAAGAAAGACAAATCTAAAAGCAATGGTCCGTTGGGCATCTGAGGCTTGTAGATATATAGGAAGAACACATCTAGAACTTCTCTTCACATATAAATCCCAAGTAAACACACACACACACACACACACACACACACACACACACACACACACACGCTCATACCGGTGGACTCATCTGCTGCCAGGATGCCTTTGCCAGGGGCGACTATCCTCTCAGCAATGTCCTGCAGCTCCTTCTTCTGCTCAGGAGTAAATGCGGGATACTGGTGTGTCATGGCGGCTGCGCGTTGCTTAGTGGCGGCTGAGAGATAAAAACAAACAAGGGAGACATGACTTTGCTTAGCGGTTTTTAGACCTGTTTTTCTAGGATCCAATATCTAGGTGGTGCAGGTGTAAAGCTCACCACTCACTGTGGCAGGGAGCTTTACTAGCAACAACACGTTCAGCAGGGAGTGGAGCTGCAATATGAAGTTATAGCATGTATTGCTCCTCAACATGCACTCCTTACTACTCTTGACTGTACTTTGAAAAGTGGCGGCTGGCGAGTCGACCTCTTGTGTTTCAGAGAAGACGCACGGATGTCTAACAGAAGGTGTTGACAGTGACTAAAAGAAAAACACAAAGAAGCTGCCCTGCATTTTACCATCCCTTTACCTGATGATGCTGACAAACGTCAGAGACTAGATGTGTCCATTTTTAAAATAATAACATTCTACAAGGGTTGCTTAAAGTATTTTTGTTCCCATGCCAATTCATACATGCAACCTCTACCACTGGTAATCTGGTACTTGTGGCAACCACTAAAGACTACTACTAAATATTTTCCCCAATAGTCTTCCAATTTAGTAATTGTTTAAGCTTTAGTGTACTGTGGTTCACAACTCCACATCCCTGTTGTCCTGAGGAAAACACATGATCCTTGTTGCAGAGAGACTAAAATGTACGGTGGGATCGATCACACTCTATCCCCCAGCTCCACCACCCTGCTGAACATGCATCCTGCCCAGTAGGACACTAAGGACAGTCAATCCCTGCAGGCTTCCCACTGTGAAAACAGACAATTGTGTCCATTGGAGTGCCCAGCCCTGACCTAGCCGGAGGTTTTGCAGACAGGAATTAAAACTAGGTCTTTGCAGTGCAGGCTGTGCAGATATTTTGCATTGCTTTTTTTTTCTTTTTTTCATATGCAAAAGCACTTTACCAAGTTTTCAAGTCTTACTAAATACAGTTGAGGCGACAATATGCGAAAGAAAAATGCAGTTGAGGCGACAGTTGAGGCGAATTCATGGCCTGAGTGATTTACCTCAAATAACAGGATTTTACTAACTACAAAACAGTAAATGCAGTGACAGCTGACAGTGGTCTTTGTGGTGTCATTTGTTTGGTGGCAGTAACTGTGCACTGCTGTCATCAAGCTTCCACCAGTTTACATTCTTCCCCTCTCTTCACTCTGTTGTACATAAGCAGTTGCGTAACCCCCCCCCCCCCCCCCCCCCCCATGCACGCACACATGCACACAGTTTGTAAATTTCCATTCCAAAACATTCCTCAAATTCATGTCTCCCACTGGACCTGTGACACCACACCACAACACACAAGTCCTGGCACCTCAATTTGCATCTCTCCCACTTAGGGCAGAGGCGCCACTCTGATCAGCAGACACCATACTAAATGTACTACTAAATGTAAATATTGTAAATATTCTTAAACACTTAGACGCCTAAAGTGCAAAGTAAAATGGAAAATAACCTTCTCACTTAAACATTATAATAGTCCTTTGTCAGACCAGAACCATGATCTGTTATAGCCTGGCATAAGATGTCTATGTCATCAGCTAGTTATCGTGTGCCTTGAAGAACTCATCCCAGTCTGTCAACACAACTCTAACTCGAAATTTCAGTCGCTACACTGCCTCCTCTATAGTTGGTGATAATGATGATAGCTGAATGGTAGCCTTGGAAACCCAGGCATGGTGACTGCTAGATGATTGGACCACCACATAGCTGATCAAGGCAATGCCGGGAAAACACTAAAGTGGTCCTCCTCCTACCTAAGTGACCTGACCTACCAGGTTTCTTGGAAAGCTTAAGAGAGTTTGGAAGCTTGTTGCAGTGTAGAAAACGACTTCTTGGGCAGTCACTGCACTGTCTGGGGTGGCAATACACTGTCACCAACACAAAACAGGTGATGTGTTGGACAGTATGTAAAGTTCAAAAATGAACTACACCCACTAATATCTGTCGTACAAGTCACAATCTTCTCTGTAGCATTAGACCCCTGGCATCAATCTTTGTTGTCAAAGATCACCCTTATGTTTACCATCCTCGCTCAGTGTCGTCATGAATTTCAGTATTATTATTTGCCATAATCCGCCATGTTCAAAATTTGTTTACAGGCACAGTTATCTCAATTGTATCAACCGCCTCTTCCCTGTCTATCTACTGGCAATTAGATAGGCATAAAAAGCCCAAACTCAAAGAAATCTGCCTTTTAGGCAAAAAGAAGTAAATAAATCATAAGCAATTTGCATGACAATTATTCCTCAAGTAAATTTTTAATCATGACAGGCCTTGACATGAGTACAGTATTAATCTAATTACGACTCTGAAAAGCACTTCAGGTCACAGTGCTTGTAGACTACTCACTTTGTGATGTAACCACAACATTGGGTTTTTCAGCAGAGGCGGCGGAACCCAGGACGGATGCGTGAATGTACGGCCGAGAGGTTTCCTTCTTTCTCTGCTCACGTTACTCCCTAACAATGCAGTGTAGCTATGGTGATATATATGCCCTGTCAGTCTGTATTCTCTGGTGTTAATCCCAGCTTACCGCCACAAGATAACCTTCATAACACACGCACGTGTGCTGTGCACACAGGCACACGCACACACATGCACGTACACACACACGACAAAAGCCAGAACAAACGCATGCTCACTTTAATCATGTCAAAAATAACGTGGTGATAATATTACAGGTTTACTGTACATGGAACTACAGAACTGCAGGCTGTTTCCTCCCAAGGAAACAGGCATGAACAGGGACATAGTAGGTATTTAGTGAATGGGGTTAAAGGGATAGTTCAGAGTTTTGGAACTTCAGTTGTATGAAATACTGTCCATTAATGTAGTGTTGTCAACTGTATTAATTGCTGTCCAGAGTACCGTGGTGGGAGTAATTTCATGGTCATTTCTAATATTTTAGAAATGGGTCAACAATACAAAGGAAGAGTTTTTTTAATTCATTTACTTTGCTACATGGCCCCAGTGACCCACCAAAAATGACGGGAACTACTTCATATTTCACCAATACCAGAGCAGAACTCCCACTGCGGGACTTTGGCCATCAATTAATACAGCTGCAACTACTACATTAATGGCAAGCATTTCATACAGCTTAAGTTAAAAATCTAAACTCTTTGATATAAAATAACCCAATGGCTCAAGCCTGGCAGCAGCCACAGCATGTGTGACACTATTATTATTGCAATAGCTACGGTACCTGTGTGGTGCAAGTAGTGCTACAGGAATATAAATAATCATTCACATATTTAGTCAAATATGCTAGTTATCAGTACCTAGGTTGAGATATACAAATGTACATGTTCTTCTCGGTCTCTTTGTCTCCCTCTCGGTCTCTCTCTTCTACGTGTTAGATAATGTGTGATGTATTGTATATGTACTTTGTACATATGCAATGCATGACAATATATGCACCTTGTATAGGTACTTTGTATATGACAATTAACTTTATTTATTTATTTTATTTTGATGTCAGCGTGATGACACTGGAAATGATGTATAATGTGTCTGAATAATCTCGTGTGGGATGGGCTGCGAAAGGCAGCCAGACACGAAAATAAACTCATTAATTCATTCATTCATTCATTCATTCATTGTACAACTCAGAAATGGATTCTACAGAAAAAATACGGAAGGATCAACTGAGAAAAGTTTGATACAACCTTTATCGGATTCTTTATAGGTCTTTTTCTGTCTATGCACGCTGCTGCATCCTGCATAATGTGCAACATGTGGTGCGCGAGGCGTTCATTGATTTACAATTGATGATTTACGAGTGCTTCCAAACTAAAAGCACTTAGAAAAAAACCTGTACAGAGGTTCTTGACAGAGAATAGCTGATAACATGTCTACGATGGATTTTTAAGAAACAAACAATTTGCAGATTGAAAGAGTATAATTCAAGCTTTCCCTACAGCTGCAAAGTTGGTGAGTTTAATGTTGTTTAGTACAAGCAGATCCTAGGACGCGATAGGACGATTTTAGCGTCTAAAATACAGCCAAGGAGAAGTTTGGAAAAGTTAGGCTACGCCCACTTTTTTAAAAGTTAAAATAAATGGTCTAGACCCTCCGTAAATAAATATTTTCATTGGAGTTAATGAGCCAGATTTTGGGGGGCAGTGTCTGTTTTTTCTTCACTGGTCAACAAAAAAAAAATTGGCAATCGCCCAGGACCATTTTAGCTGTTTTGATCACTGACAATACTTCTATTGTGCTCTTCTGAATTGTTTCCGTGTCACTGGAAGCGCACCAATTTTGTCAGTCTCGCTTTGAGTAGGTGCTGGTTTGGCTCAAACCTCTAACTGGGAATGGCATTTTGAAGCCACAAGGATAGCAGGGAAGGAGTTAATCCTATTACAAAAAGTTGCAAAGAGTTGCAAATTGCAGCTATGCAACCTGTCACATGTTTTACTGTGATATATTGTGCTCTGCATTCTCCCACACTTGTTGCAGTCTACGTCCACTCTCTAGTTCCTTTCTATCACTGTAGAATGTCCCTTTCTCTGTGTGTAGCTTGGTCTCTATTCCTGCCTTGTACATGCGACTCACCTACAGCACATGCTGTCTGCATGGCCTGCATCTCACTCCTGGCAGCTTCTGATGCTCTGCACAAGGTTACTGCTTTCTCAAGGGTTAAGTCGTTTTCCCCCAGAAGCCTTTCTTTCAGGGAGGCATTACTCAAACTGAACACCAGTTTATCTATTATCATGTCAGTTTCTCTTATTCCAAACTCGCAGCTTTTGCTCTTCTGGTGCAGTTCTGTGACAAACCTGTCCACTGGTAACGCATCCGCCATAGTATGAGACCAGAACTGGTGTCGTTCAAAAACAACATTCTTATGTGGGCTGCAGTATGCTTCAAACGCCTTGAGAATAGCATCCATTTTCTCATCTTCACCATCATCAAATATGAACGTGTTAAATACATCCAAAGCATCTTCCCCGATAGTGAATAGCAGAATGGCAACTTTAATTTTTTCATCCTTCTCAATTGCTCCAGTGGCTGTCATATAGAGTTGAAATCTCTGTTCCCACCTGCGCCAATTTTCAGCCAGGTTTCCAGTGAGTAGTAGCGGTGACGGCGGTTTGAGCTGCTCCATCATTTCCCGGGAGTTTCTGCTTCACTGGCCAGTCTTACTCGGTCAATCACAACACACTGGAGTAGATTATAGATGCAGCTCAACTTTACTGAGTCATATGTCATATGAATGAGCAGGCATGAGTAGTCGAACACAATAACAGTCATTCGGTGCAGTACTCTTAATAGAACACAGAGTACAATACCTCACATTTACACTGTCATGATTTGTCGGGACCTCTGATCAGCTGCAACTTGAGATCTTAAAGGACATTATTTTTTTCAGCCAAGGTTACTGTTTTATGTTGTTATTCGAGAAAGTAAAAGATGGGTGTTAGGCTAATTGTTTTACTTGCTTTGTTTAGTTTTAGAGATTTTAGCTATGGGACGAGAGGGCTATCTAAGTACATATTTGTTTACAAAGTCTTAAAGTGATTTCTTTTTTATTATCTACTACAGTCCTAATAACCCCCAGGAAATTATAACTACCCACGGAAGTTCACAGGTTCTACTGAATGTGAAGGAGGCAGCTCAGCACAATGCACTTTGCACACTGCATATTTGTGCAAAAACACAATTAAAAGGATGTGGTGGAAAGTAAGTAAGCATATTTACTAGTACCATACTTACCTTTTTCATGTTTGTTTAAAATTGAATACAAGGTAAATGGGGGAAAAGATAATAATGCTTCAAGGATCACATCAATCTTTTCAACTGTCTTCATATAATTGGTTCTCACTAATGTTCATGATAAAACACAACTTTTTTCCATGCAAATAGAAACTGCAGGCTTTCTAGTTCTGTTGTAATGCAAACATGGAAGCCTTTGTCCTCACAATAAAAATATATTTAAAAATATATATTGTTAAAAAAAAATCTGCCCAACAACAATGCAGATGCGCATGGTGCATGGGTTTCTGACCTGCCCACAGAGTAGGAAAAAACAGTGTTATTTTAGAGTGCCAATTACAATTAGTGAGGACCATTGAGCCCTTCTCTAAACTCCACACTTTGGGGTGTGGCTTGTTCATTGAGCAATGCCAATCCAGATACTTTAGCAATGGTTGCTATCCAGGTCAAGCTTTACTGGTCAAGCTTTCCTCTTCTAACGTGCCCATTGGACAAGGCTGGATTGGGGAAGGACTTTGTGAAGTAATTATTATTAGCTAATTATGAGGATAGGTTGAAAAGTTGTGAAGTGGTCCTTTAAATATAGCCTGCTTCTCTTAAGCAGTTTTTTTGCAGTCCCATCACGGAAACAGAGACCAAAAGCACACAAAGAAAACTTGCAGGCTGTGAGGCCCAATGCTATTCATGCATCAATCCTGTGTAACCTAATCAACCTGCAAAGAGACTTGGCAGCATCACAAGTGCCTCAAAGCTGCATTCAGAAAGCATCAGAGTGACCTTCTCCAAGATAACCTTTGTCCCAATACAGTATGAATGTACTTGATATGCCAAGTTGCCCCGTGAATCAGCAAAAAAATGCACACGGTGGAGTCCATCCAAGCTGTAACGAAGGTCATCATTTAAAAATAATAAGAACAAGCAAGACGGCGGGCAGGCATTGCTATGAACATGAAGGGGGAATCCTACTGACAGGTGCATCTGCGTCATCATGGATAAAATAACATTTCATCCACGATCAGTGGAACAGCTTGATCTGTATTCTTTTGGTGTCAAGCCTGAGACAGATTATAGGGAGTTAGGCTGTGGAATTTATTTGTATTACATGCTTTTGTCTAAGGGAACGCTGCACATTCTTAATTAAATAATTCCTCCTTATCCTTCCTTGGATAAAGTGTAAATTGAGGATAAAAGTACAAACAAGTATAGGGAAGGCTGTGTTTATAACAGAGATGAGAGAGTCTTTGTATGAACTCTCCTGGGAATTGGATAAACAGAGTTTGCTTCAATGATTCAAGAAGGGATTTGGTTAAACAGACTTTGCTTTTCAAAGATCCATAGCTGGAGGTCTGCATGGGGGTGCTGCATGACAGCAATCACACCGTGGAGTTGACAAAACAGAACATGTTTCTGCACTGCGACATGACGAGGACACGGCCAACTCCCCCTGGCATCATGCAGAGCCACCTCAACATGCGCACATACAGTCCACTCCCTCGCCTCACGAGAGCTTGGATGTGTTGTTATTATATCTTACCTCAGAGCTAGGACACTTTTCATCGTCAAACATTGTCATCAATTCAACAATCTCTGTCATAACACTCAGATTATGTAATGTCACATAGGAGTCAAGATGCCATGATGACAGCTTTTGAAATTTACATTGGACCATCAAAAGATCTGTCATTCTGACTTCAAATATTTATCATGGGTGGGTCTAGTAACAATATTCTGACATTCAAAATGATCTATCTATGGCAAACCTTTGCTAGAGCATGATGGAAACCTTTGCAGTTCCTTGTTTTGCTTGCATTTAGTGTAACTATATTTAACTGTTTAGAGTTATTATACAGTACCATGCCCCCTGTAGTCCATGGACATGTTGTACACTATATAATGTAGGCTACTGTACTGTATGTATACGTGCTGGAGATGCACGCACACAGAGAGACCAGCTGATTCCAGGTGCAGTAGGTTTCTATTTGGAGGCCTTTATCCTTTATATGAGCTAAGAGGATCACCTTGGTTTCCACACAAGCTGTAAGTAAAGGCAACCATCATCAGTCAGCCACTGGCTCACCCATCCATCAGTCAGTGGCATCAGGTGCTCTATGACCTCAGTCACACCAGTACCTGCCTGCGTGCCTGGCTTAAAAGACAACATGGCGGTGGCGGTACACAGTACTACACAGCAGTAGCGCTGGTCTACTTCCTTGTAAGACTGCGGGGCTGCTGATCCACACAACCGAGCTAACAATGTCAAATATCAATGCATGGGATGGGATGGAGGAGCATTTAAATGAAGGTTTTTACTGTCAACGATATAACCGGCCGAATGAATTAAGTTATGGTGGGAAAGCAGAAATGACAGATGAGCAATGACCGTGCGTGCGACGGTTTTCCCCCACATTTACAGCGCAACAGGCTGCAGTGCAGAGCAGGTATCGCCATTGATTTGCAAGTTACTGGGAAAATGTAGTAACCTACACTACTTGTTACTCTCGAAAAAATGCAGCTAAGCTACACAACAAGCTATCGCCAGAGATTTGTAGCAAGCAACACTACAAGCTACATGACAAAAGTAGCTTGATGTAGCTTGCTACATAATCACTACATAATATAAATATATATCTTAACTTAATGTATAACTTTCTAAATACTAATCATAATAATAAAACAATATGGGTAAAAATCATAATGATAATGATGTAGCGGAGGGTTTGAACATAGGATGGTGGCATGTTTAAGTTTTGGGATGTATATTAGAGGTTTTCTACCCATTAAAAATGGGTGGAAAATGTGTGTGGGAAAATGTAGTAAGCTACAATCCTTGTTAATCGAAACAAGTAGTGTAGCTTCACTACAAGCTACTCGAAACAAGTAGTGTAGCTTCACTACAAGCTATTCCCAGAGCAAATGTAGTAACCTACACTACAAGTTACGGGAAAATGTAGTTAAGCTATGTAGCTTAGCTACTTGTAACAAGCTACTGCCCATCACTGCAGGTATCGCGTTTGATTTATTTTGTCGCATTTGATGGCCATGTTGACAACAACACTGTCGGCTGTCGCGTATTTTACAATCACTAGGCTACAACGTAAAACGTAAACGGCAAGCTGGCGAGATGCGTATAACTTAACAGCGTAATAAAATTACTAATGATTCATTTACCCAACGAAGAGCGACAACCGCATCTAGCTGCGTCATCATTTATCATCACGAAAATCCTAGAAAACACATTTCATTAGATTTGTAATTAAGTTGTATGCCTGTTATTACCTGATGCTGGGTACAGGTGTTATAGTAGTAGGTAGAGGAGGATGCACAGGACTAGAGGGTGGATGCTGCTCTTCGGTCGGGTGCTTCAACACTGCAACGCAACGTGACTCTGTACTAAGAGGACACAGCCAGGGGGGCGGGGTCGGGGGGCGAGCATCAGGCATCACTACGTCATGCTGAATGGATATTGACTGCTGCTGCGCATGCTCTTTGCTCTGGCGACACACCCAGCCTGCCCTGCCCATAGCCCCAGCATCACGAGCACCATGAGCATCAGCATGATGCTGCATCTTTGACGAAATGGATTAACCAGCCTTGAACCTTATATAATAAGTCTATGCGTTGCAGGTTGAACTACTTCGCAAGCTCACAAGTCACTAGAGCTTGTAGACCGGCTATTGCTGGCAAAGAGACATGGTACTGTATACTGTAAATGAAAAAAGAGTGCCAAGACAATTAAGTACAGAGGGAGCCAAAATAGAAAATAGCCAGCCAGCTCATTTCCACTTTGAGAAAAAAAGGATTTAAGTGATTAGTGTGATTTTGAAAAGAAAAGGTGGGCTAGAAAAATGCTTTTCATTTGAAGTATCCCCAAATTGACACTATACTATCCCTATTATTAGCAGTCATTTCCGCCCAATCAGAAGACAAATAGTACAGCTATTTTGTGATACTTTTATATTGAACTGGGTGGGCAGGATGCCCCCCTGCCCCAGACAATTTTCATTGCTCTACTGCATCTCACACCCCCACATTCCACCACACACATGCAACAGTCAAACTCACAGAGCATGGATGTTTTACGCCCAATGTATCAACAGTTGCGTATTTTACTCTGAGCCACAGGTATGTTGTATTTAACAAAAATACAGAATAGATCATCTGTACAACAAAACATTATTGCATTGAATAGCATCCCAGCTTATGTTGGCCTACCACCATTGCATCCAAAATATTTATATAAATCTTACAAATTGAATTTCAATCTTATAAACAAGCATATTTGTGACAAAAGGTCAGATAAAGGGTTACATAATGTGAGGCATTCTGGGCACACATTGGGAGGATAATATACATTATACATATAAAATTGTAATTTGTTACTCAGGCAAGTGCACAGAGGTGTGGGTACAGGACAGGTCCATTCTGAATCTGAAGCGAGATTGGATGGCTGGTCATGCAAGACATCACAGTAGCCTTCAGACCTGACTTCCACATATGCTAAGAAAAATATTTTGTTTTTTTGTTTGTTTTTGGCAGTCGTTTGTCAAGTTATATAATGATTACATAGATATTTCACAGAAATATCAGGTGACTCCTTGTCACAATACGACTTTGACAAAGTGGAAAACTGTGCTGAGATTATATACAGCATCGAAGAATTACATTTAGGAGCAACATTAAGATGTTTGAATCACTTAGGTAAAATTAAAATGTTATAATAATTATCATAACTTAAACAACAAAAAACATTGACCGGGGAAATGAGAAAAGATCACATGACTGTCATGTCTGCCAATGCTGGTGAATAATTGCTCTGAAAGAAAAAGAAATATCAGCTGCGATTTAGGATTAAAATTGCTGAACTTCATTCGATCTTTGACTAGAAAATTGTGTAGTACAGCCTTTCCCGCTTGACTACAGAGCAAACAGAGAAAAGAGTGAGGGTGAAGTCACTAGTTAATCAGTTTGTTGGAGGAAGGCCATCGTTTTAGAAGAAATACATTGTGCAAAGCATACCATAAAAACAACACACGTAACAACAAGTAACATCATGAATAATCTTGTCCAAAGACATATACATCTGTATATTAAACTGAAAAAGTTGAATGACTCGTCGGTTCTTGTAATACAATGATCCGCTTTAGACTAGAGAACAGCTTCATTCTGGAGTACAAACCTTGTCAAATAGTCAGCAGTTGTCTGTAAAATGTTACTATTGCAACTAAACTGTGTGTGTGTGTGTGTGTGTGTGTGTGTGTGTGTGTGTGTGTGTGTGTGTGTGTGTGTGTGTGTGTGTGTGTGTGTGTGTGCGTGCGTGCGTGCGTGCGTGCGTGCGTGCGAGTGTGTGTGCATGCGTGAACAGAATTAAACCTGAGAGTCCTTTACACAAACATTTCTCTTTTTGGATGCTCTTCCTGTGCAGGGCAATAAAGTGCTGCTGGTCCAGGAAGAGGGGTGGTGGTAGCACATGATGTGTGACAATCAGCATCCAGGCGTGTTTCTGGCGTGGAAGGAGGGCTGAGCAGCGCATCGTATTCGAAACCTTTGAGAGGCTGCAGAGACAAGGTGAGTCCCCGCCGAGCTTTGGCTGAACGGTCGGGTCTCTCTCTCAGCTCCAGAATCACCTGTAGCGTCATAAAGGAGACAGTTCACTTCACTCAACATCAAACAGAGTTCATCTATTCAGAGTTTTATACCTATATATTCAAAGGTATACTTAGGTATATTGTTTTGGCTAATCCTCCCTACTCCTCCCTACTGTAGTGACCAAGGAGTTTCCTCCCTGTTCCCAGTGAGCCCCTGGGGTCAAAAAATCCATTCAATTTGGGCTTTGGGAGAAAAGAATTTTGTCGAATCAGGTTGAGAGGGGCCTTCCTCCAATTACAGTAATATCGAGTGGGGATAGGCCTTGGTGCATGTGCCATTAGCTTAGCCTGCAGCACTACTCCCCACTGTAGAGTGTGTGCGTGTGCATATCTTGTTACCAGGGGAACCAGAGGGTTTTCCAAATCATCCAAACATGCATGCAATTTCCATTTCCATTATTATGTAATGATATTACAACTTAAAGTGAAAACAAATACACACTAGGCGAAGTGCGATGCACTCTTACCAACAAATCACTTTCCATGCAACAAATTACAAACGGGTGCTACAAACACAAGCACACCTAGAAGCAAAGGTGTGCATAGGAGCACATGCAAAAATATACAGTAGATAGGTTCTACCATATTACCTCCACAGGACGGCGTTGGAGCAGTGTGAGGTCAAAAGTTGTTCCGTGGAAGAACGTTTGGCGTTTGAAACGATCAAGGGTCCTGAGTCGACGGCTTGGAGTCTTGCACAGTAACTGCAGAAAGGTTTGTGAATGTGAACATTACAGCATTCTGGCCCGCAGTTAAAAGATACCAGTGTATGATATGAAATCATATATATATGAAATCATATTGCTTCTATATTCTACTGCTTTTGCAGTTGTGTGTGTATATTTGTACAGTATGTGTGCCTTTATATACTGGTATGGTTGTGTGCCCTGCCATGTGCATGTGCACTTACCTCAGTGATTAACAAGGCCAGTGGAGGACTAAAGCTAAGTGGCATTTCATAGGGGAAACTTCTGACCTTCCTCAACATGTGGCAGTGGTCTGCCTCTGGAGGCAAAGGAAACTGAGCAGAAGGAGAACAGAAATTAACAAAGGATTAACAGAAAGTTTGAAACATCAATGTCCCTCTGCCCCTTTTTGCTCCATATGCACTTCTTTCATTTTATGCTTTGTGACTTGTGTCAGATAAAGGTTTCTTGCACCTAAAACAATGTCTAAAGTCAACACAATACAAAAAACAAGAGAATATGATGTGGCATAAGTAACTAGTAACTACTTGAATATCACGGAGGCACAACCAAATAAATAATGACGTCATGCATGCGTACTGTGTAGCATACACATTCAGTTACACATGATGAATGCCTCACCTTTCCGTTAACCAATGAGAAGAGGAGAATGCCCAGGGACCACCAATCAGCTGCATGCGCGTAGGGTCCCCCACTCAGCACTTCAGGAGCTGTAAAAGCAGAACACGCTCACTGCACTGCAATAAATGTTATTAAATTATATTCAATTATCAGCCCAAAAGTTACTATTGAATATGCAATATGAATATGTTATTTAGCTTGAGGCCAGTTCCACCAGATGTTAATATTATTAATTTAATAATAAGAAAATATAGGACACTTTGGTTGCATTCACATACAATGCAAGTCGTCTGCTGTTCAGCAGTTAACACATCTCTGGTGTGCTGGTGCAGTGGTGTGTGTGAGGAATGTGTTTCTGTCCATTTCTCACCCATATACTGGATGGTGCCGCAAATCGTGAAGGCTCGGCCTCCTTGCTCCAGACGCCGGGACAAACCAAAGTCAGCTAGGCGGAGGTGACCTAGAACAGACGATTATTTTCTATTTTTCTATATAGTAGAGAAGCATTCTTTAATGTGATTTGTGATTAATCTACCAATTTACTATTTAAAACTACAACGCTTTCTGTGTGTATCTGTAGAGTATAACAGGCCAGCCAAATACCAACAAGTTAAATTCAAAAACAGAAGTGTAACTGAAAACTGACAACAGTAGACTATTTATTATCCCTATTACTATTTAGCAGTACTACTGTATGCTTTCTGTGTTCTTGTGACTACTGCATAGTGACATGATGTTCCATATCTCTCGGAAACCACAGCTATGCTGCCATCTAGTGGAAGCTGACTAGAATAACATTTATGATTTACCATTGTCTGTTAGTAGTATGTTCTCCATCTATGGAAAAAAGGGAAAAGGGCACATTAAGACAGAAAATATAGTATTACGTATTTAATTATTGACCATTTTAATAAGTCAAGTAGCAAAACATATGTCACAGTTTCAATATTGCTTAGAATGATGCAATTGTCTGCTAATGCTCTCTATCTGGTGATAACATTACCCAGATTTGAACCCAAGGCTCCTGTGCAAGTATAGACAGTCACATTTTGACCACATAGCTAATAGTGCCTGCCTGCTTGCTCTGGTGAGAAATACAGTTTCAAAATGTGTTGACACGAAGGTCAACATTTGTGTCTAACCTAGACAGAATTTCAGTAGAGCAGCAATGAAACCAAATATTGACACAATAGCACTAATGGTGTCACCTAATTTGTGGAAATCACATCACATTACTGGGAAAATATTGATTCATGGTTTCAGGTTTCCCACTTTAGATATAGAACATGGCAAATATCACTCGATGTTGTGACTTTACCTCGATCAATTCATCCATGAATCAATTCATCCATTTGTCTACACACAACAGTATCACTGTACAATGCACATTAGTCCATTTACAAATCCATGACTCAAAGAAATCATGTTGCATCTGGTTTGAATGGAATGTTACCTTTACATCTCTGTGAATGATCCCAATGTCATGGAGAAAACCTGCAGGAGACAAGAAAGAACTGCCATAATTATTTAGATCCTAGAAGCATCTTTAAAATGTATTAGATTAATATTAAAGTGTATGTGATAAAAAATAAAAAATGTTATATCCACATCCACATGAATTTATAATTTATATGTTCAGAATCTGTGTCCGGGTAGCTCAGTTGTTAGAGCTCTTGACTATGGAAAAGTTCATTCCAACACAGCATTTGAGTAGCCATTTGGGCTGTGACAAGTTTTGTGGGAAGTAGTGGGAGCTGGTGGTAGGTGTGGCGATCAGCAATCAATCTCCCAGGAGTCCCACGGGGATGGACTAACACGTGTTACCAGACAACCGACAAGCCATTCCCAACCTAAGTCTTCTTCAGCATTCAGACTTTGACTAATTTTGAGTTTTTGACTACAATGTACTGTATTTACTTATCTTTTTATAGCAACTGGAAATGCCAGGAAATAATTGCCAAATTTGCACCAGTTAGAAATGGAAGCTCAGAGAAACTGTGTACAAATAATGTATAAAACACCTACTGTATGCTTTGAACTCACCTAAAGCACAGCCCAGCTCTGCTGCAAACAGCCTCACACTGTCTTCTGAGAATTGGCCAATCATCACCCAGTATGTATACAGGTCTCCCGTGCTGCAGTAGTCGCACACTGTGGGCGTGGGGACAATTAACCACATTAAACCTGGCGTCTCTATTTCGGTTTTGTCAAAATAGGGAGGCCGAAATTGTGTAGGGGCAGCAACCATAGGCTTATTTTGTATTTTGTTTTCCAGTTCAGGGTTTAAACTACAGCAGTTTAAAAACATGGCAGGCTAGTATGCAACACAGCTGCATTCAATACAATTAATAATGTATGTTAAATGTAGTCATACTGTAGATATGTAGATACTGCAATGGCTGCTGCTACTCACTGTAGCAATGCGTCAACATGGCCAACAGATTGGCGATGGCAAGCTGTGCCTCCTAATGCATGTATTCCCTGCATTTACTGTATGTCTCTCCTCAATTTAATACATACCCTGTAGATACTAACAGTAATGATTATAAACCAGAACATAGTTTTAGTCTCTGCAGACTTTGCAGGCCAATGCGGTCATTGTTGACACTATGTGGCAATGCGGCAAATAAGTACAGTAGTATGTATATTTGCTCAAAGCCATTGGTGTGCCAATGTGCAAGCATAGACAGTCGTCAATAGTATATATTTTTGCACAATGGCAATCGAATACACCCATTTTAGCTGCAACTGTGTTGCTTGCATAAGGTCAGCCTTACTGTACAAATCTGCCTATAGTTTCATCCCCTTAAATAATTTACACTCCATCATTGCAGCGCAACACCACTATATGATGAGTATAGGTCCTTGCATATGTGGTTAAAACAGGGCACTGATTTGACCAAAGTCAGGTTTATTCATACGTTCAACGTAAAACATGCATGCACAAGGAACGTCATCTCTGTTGTAAATTTCAGCATCTGCATTTGTAATGGAGGCTGATGCAGCTGAGGACAATAAAGATACTGTATAGGCTACAATACAAAAGTTATAAAGAGGAGACATCAGGAGGAGAGGATAGGACCATTTGATTTCCAGGTGAAGAAACACAGCACAACCAGGCTTTCTACTGTATGGCTTAAGGAAAAAGGGTTGGCATATCCTTCGGATGTGACATAGACTGTATGCAGCATTCAACATCTGGCTCCCAGGCTATAGCTCAACCCTCTGCTCATGGGGGTGGGTGGGCAACAAACTGGGTCAGATTATCTGAGTCAGTGGCTGAGGAGGAGAAAAACGCGTAGGAGAGAAACACGTGGGAGAAGAGTAAGAGGAGGCATAATGTCACAGCTATAGGGGATTACGCAGCTAACACAGCACTTGCAGGTGTTCAGGCTAATTGACTTAGCATGACCATTTTGACGTTTTTCTCCCCTTTCATTCTGTTTTTAACCAAATAAAGAAATGGTTGCTGAAGTCCGGTTGCAGTCGTAATGTTTAAGCCAGACCCAGAAGTACGTTGTAATCTGTCACAGCAACCTTTAAAACCTCTCTTTTATTCTCCCAGTTTTCTGTCACATGTGGTGAGGTCCCTGTTGCAAACCACTACTGTTGGTCTGGGGTTGATGTAGACCTTTAGCCTTGTTTTACAAGACCAAAAGTGGTCTACACAGGGGCACACAATTAGGCAAGTCAGAATCT
>CM076975.1:34549795-34572295 GCA_039105355.1 Benthosema pterotum | reverse complement strand
CCGTATGGGTAGTAGGGCTTATTGCATAAGGCCTACTGCTATAGCACTGTATAAAGGCATGTACCAATGAACAGCAGTTAAGCACATTCAATAAGTTACTTGCTGCTACTAATGAAGGGCCAAGTTTGCACTAGCATCTGGTAACCCATTGGCAAAAAAAGACAGATTAGCTGGTGTCAAGTCAGTCATACATAAAATACATTCATAGGCATAAACACGACATGTTGACAGCTCAAGTGCCTTTTATTTTTTTGGGACTCCGAACATAAAATGCAGACAGTGCTATCATTACTTTTTTTTTTAAACATCTTTCTTTGAAAAGCAAATGCATGGTCACAGCTACAAAACAAAACCAACACCTGGGCCTTAAATAAACAAGTAGAAAAAAGGGCGTTTTTGATACAAGAACTGCTTGCTCTTTGTGGGTAGGGCAGGAGATTAGGGGCTCAGGTTCAATCCTCCTCATCCCAGTCCTTCTTTCCCTGCTGGGGCGCTTTGGGTCCCCCTGCTGGTTTAGCCATGATGATCTAGGAGGAGAGAGACAGCAGTCAAACAATGTTTTCCCATTCATGTAAGAAAGCAATTTTCTGGGGATCCAGACTGCTGGCTATACCTGCTAAAACCTAATTAATACTGCAACATGATGACGGCAATAAGTGCAAATAACAGATTTCCACAGATACAGTTCAAAGTATCTGCTATTTCTGTGGTTGTGCAAAGTATAAATTACACTCAATGATGCACAAATCAATCCAAGTAAATAAACAAAACAATATTTGTCATCTTTAGCAACAAATGATCACGCCTGAGTAGTTGCATCTATCATTTGCATCTCTCAAAAACCTCCCGATCGTACAATTGGACTATCAAAAACTGCAACTTGCAATACTTCCATTCCTTCAGCTTCTGTATTCAATGTTGCAGTTGAATAGGACCTCTGAATACATGCACCATGCAGTCACACCATATCAAAGTTCTGTGCAAGATTTAGTTTCATGTCAGTGACAAACCTCGTGCATATTAAAATGGAATTGAAAACACATTTTTTGCATTAATCCTTTCTAAATAATAAAACACCATTGTGCCAAGTTTAGAGTCACACACGTAAAGTACAAAGTAATGTTAGTAGTGACAGGCAGTCAGTTGTAACAACATTTCACCCAGTGTCTGAGTTAGGTCAGATAATTGGTGCAGAATTTTGCCCCGGTGTCAAACACACACACATTCCAGCACCTGCTGAGAGAGAGGTGGTGTGCTTTTTTGTGCACACCCTTAATGGTGAGTCTCAAACTTATCGGGCGCCTCATCCCAGTCGTCCTTGTCCCAGTGGCCCCTCTGTTTGGGAGCCTTGGGTCCCCCTGCAGGCTTGGCCATGATGATCTGATCATATACATACAATGTATTGTACATTATAACTTTTTTGTTGTTGGGTATTAATTATTTTTGCCTCTGCCACACCTTCCATTCTGAGCATAGCTGCTAGAAGCAAAAATTTCCCCAGGTCTGTGAAAGAAAAGTGAATCCAAAACAAAAACACTGCACAATTTAATTAGAATCGGATTCTGGGATTAGAAGATAAAGCATCTGGAAAAAAGTAAACATAATCAATAGGTGCAGCCATTTAGAATTCCAGGGCATAGCCTGTGTAAATCACAATACCTGATGTTGCTTAGGGACCGGGACCTACATTAATTGATATGTCTATACACGTTGTAGCCAGGCATTCTATGGTTTTATTTGATCTTAGGCATCCAATATGTTAACAACCTTCAATACTAGTTAACAGAATTTGGTTTGGGTTAATTAAAAAACTAAAAACGGACCAATACATTTTTTAAGAACAGATGGTAGGTAGGTAGGTACTAGGTAGGTAGAGGTGCTCCGTTCATCCACTGATGATCACTCGATCAGTGAACAGCAATTCACATGAGAGAAACTTAGTTATAATATAGTATGAATTGTTTTGCATGATGCATTCTCCCTTTCCTTCCTCTCACACAGAACAGTTTTGACATAATTTTGGAAATATTCATATTTCTCTAATACCCTGCATGTCGCTCGCAGAACATGTTCCACCAGAAACCACCAAAGACATATGGCCATAGATAACAGAGGTTAAATAGCACAATTACATAAAACACAAAGCTGTCTTGAGTTTAAACATATTGTAGTGTCTCTGTGATTGTGTATGTATGAGTGTGGGTGGGCACCCACCTGGTCCACTCGAAGAACTGTGACAGCAGCGTTGGTAGCCAATTTGATGCCCCAGAATTTGACTAGGTAAGGTTCCAGGATACCAGCTTCTAGCATGTCCTTCAGGCCAGGACCATCTGACTACATCACACACACACAGATACCACCACAATTAGTCATAGGGTGAGATATATGTTGTATATGTGGTAATCCTTTAAAACACTATACATCTGATAACTAAAAGTATCTCACAAGATTTATCTGCACAGTGAGTACACATACCTCAATGTCGAAGCCCATGTTTTTGTTTCCCTCATGATGTGCAGCGTATAGATTAGAAATGAGCTCATTGCCCTTGACGCCAGAGTTCTCTGCCAGGGCACGAGGCACAGCCTCAAAGGCTTCAGCAAACTTCTTAATGGAATACTGCTCCAGACCCGGACATGACTAGGTAGGCAGAGGAGACAGAGGACATGTTGGAGACACAGAAAGAAGTGTAAACCTAGCCTATGTCAGTGGGTGGATACAATCAATTCTGTGTACCTCTCCATATGATGTAATCTGTTTGGCCAGCTCAATCTCAGTGGCTCCGGCTCCAGGTACCAGACGTTTGTCCTAGAGAAAGGAAATAACAATGTTTAGTTTTTTTGCTGTTGTGAACAATGCAGAGTCAATAGAGATCTCTCAACATTTTAGCAAATCATTTGTCATTATTCATCTTCTGTTTAACACTTTTCTACCAGTCCAATACTGAATAAAGAATCAAAAATAAGTGTTCTATATTTTAAAGAGTTGAGACTGTACAGATCTGATCTGACTACAGTGCTGCATGTGTCTTTGTGAAAAGGGACTTACCCTAACGAGGACCTTGAATGTGTTGACTCCGTCATCAATGGCCCTCTCAATGTCATCCATCCGATTGTCAGTGGACCCTCTGATAACCAGTGTGGAGATGGCTCCATCTTCTTTCTCTGTTAACAATTATTTAAAATGCGTTTAAAAAGGGTGCAACACCTTCTGGGAAAATAAAGGTCCAAGACCGAGATTCTTACCATGTTTGAAGACGACCACCTGCGTGTCTCCCATCTCCGATATGTAGACATTGTCACAGTGACCCATCTCCTCTGGAGTAGGAGCGGTCTGCAATGGAGCAAAACTATTGTCAAACATGGCTAACACATATAAAATTAGAGCATTAATTTCGATATTGGCTGAGAGGCATTCTGATATCTTCCACTAACCACATAACGAATGCATCCACCATTTTGCTGGCATGCGGTTTACGTTCATATTGGCACAGACCACCGCACAACATTGCTAATATCTCATGGCTCATCTTAATTAAAATTGCTTAATTGGACCACCTTTCTTGTTCTCCACTTTTTTCTATAGTGTAGCCTAGGTTGGTAGAATTATGAAAGGCAACAATTCAAAATCAAAATATACACTGACCAAACTCATGAGAACTCACCAGCCTGGGCAGTGCAACACTTCCCACTGTTTTGCATAACCTTCTGAGGTCCCATTTAGAGTTCAACCTGGAAGGGGAGATAAAAGAGTAAGTTGAGCCAAATGTATACTTAGTTATGCTGCCAAGCTAAGCGTGCTGCGCTTGTAGATTGGCAATTTGGGGATTTACTAAGAAGGGCTACTGCCTAATAAGGTTAGGGCAAACCATTATCTTATTTTGAAACATGTATGTACGTATGTATCAACACTCAGAGCTCATACTCAAAGAACAAGAAACCCACAGAACCAGAACAGAATCATTTTTAAAATGCCATTCTTATACAGGTCAAGGGCCACTTAGAAAAATGCTACTGATTTTTATTAGGTTTGATCGCTAACATTTTAGAGATGTCGTCTTTTTCCTACCTGACCACCATGAGCTGGTACTTATTGGCATAGTGCAATGCCATATCTGCCACCTTGCCTCCAGTCACCACCACATTGGCACCGGCTTCTTTGATTGCCTTCACTTGTGCCTCCATCATGTCTTCCTCCCCCTTACTGAAGTTCATCAGCTCCTCAGCATTCTTTATTAATACTGTACCCTAAGACATGGAGAAATTGAAACCATGTTCAGTACAATATTGAGAGTTAAATGTAATGATAAGCACACCTACCAATAGCAGCACGAGCGCCTGGCACCACAGAAATGTTTATAAATCTGCTACAATTTAAATTTTCATCTTATGAAATGCATTCAAAACCATGTTTATTCAATGTACTGAATAAACAACCTGGTTCTTTACAGGTTTTTCTTTTGAATACTAAAGAGCAGCAAGGAAGCCACAACTATTGTATTTTGCAATGAAACTTAATTACACCGATCATTATTGTCTTGTCACATGTTAGGTCTACAAAATTGCTCAGTACTCAGTCTTCAATCGTCAACACTCTGTTTCCACAACACTGGAGAGAGTAAGTATGCTCTGTGCATCCGAGCTGAAGTAGGCCTCTGGGCCAAAACGTCCATTTGTTTGTACTGTGTACCTGCTGGGAGGATGAAAAATAAATAAGAATCCTAAATGGAACAACGTTGAGTGCTGGTATTTCTTCCTATGAATTGCATTCCAGCTCTTATCAGTCATTTGCGAATGTACAAAATGTGTGAGGACCATCCCGTGGACATGCCACTGTCTGTCAGCAGGGACTGATGCAAAAAAAAATACATTTACTCTTGTGACGCTCTAGAAATAAATCATTGAAGGCTTCCTTACCTTGGTCTCTGTCACCATGCCGTCAAACGGGCAGGAAAAAACTGCAATCTTGGCGTCTTTTACTGATGTGATGTCTCCCTCTGCCTCCTTCTTGAACACCATGCCGTGCAGCATAGTGGAAGCTGTCAAGCCGCAACCCTTCAGACACCACAGGCAGCGAATTAGAAAAAAAAAAAACATCCACAGAGTTTTTTTTGTTTGTTTTTTAGATTGTTTTTAGATTTGACAATGCCACACTCACCAAGATCTTGCATACTCTGACGTTATCAACATTGAAGTTACCGGATTCGGGGAAAATGGACACTGCAGCAATGAAATAACAAAGAATGAAATGCAAATTTAAACAATTTGTTTTCGCAAAGAGACTGTAATCCAATTCACTTATTTGGTTTTCCCTTTCATTTCCAAGCAATTCCACAATCATTATCTACAAAGTAATACATTTTAAATATATAACTACTAGAACATTTTTGCTGACTCACCACAGGCCTGGGCAATGAGGTTGGCTAGGAAGTCTTCGTTGCCATACTGTTTGCTCATGACGGCAGGGCGGATCACAGCCGTGGCCTCGTTTAAGTCATGGAGGTCCTTGGCTGAAGAACACACACAGTCTGGCAGGAGCTCCAGTGCCTTCTTACATGCCAACTCGTAGCCCTCAATCACCTACAAGACAAAGTGGGATAGGGAGTTAATTGTTGTATGACTGTGTCATTTCAGTCAAAATCCATTATCTTTGTCTTCGAGAAAAGCTCAACAACTGTACAGTATGAGGAACACTCAAGTCCATGTTATATTGTATGGTTCTGTACAACTACAGGAGTATAACTTACCTCAGACACAGAGAGACCCATTCTGAGTAGCTCTTCTGCCTGCTCCAACAGAGCACCAGCAAACACCAACACAAAGTTAGTCCCATCACCGACCTCCTGCTCCTGCATGTGGGAGGCCATCACGATCATCTTGGCAGCTGGATGTTGCACCTGGAAATGACACGCAAGAGGAAACATTATGTATTGGCACAAACCCCTTTTAGGTCATTATCCCTTCAAGCCAGTAAACCATTTTGGACTTCTGTACAGGATTCAAACACTTTCAATGCTTTTATTTTGGTCTAAACAGGTTAAGTTGTTGCATTTGAGGTTAATGTGTTGAGCATACGCAGAAAGCCTCACCTCAAGTTCCCTAAGGATGGTCGCAGCATCGTTGGTGACAAATAGCTTCTCCAAATGGTTGATCACCATTTTGTTCATACCTGGAACAACGACATGCATTATGAAATCAGTATATGTAGTCTAAAGTGGCTTCCCAAAAACACGCAGCTTTTACAAATCACTTCTATATATCAGAAATAGAGTAGCTTATATTATTTATGACATTTACCATTTGGCCCATAGGCTGTGCGTGTTGTCTGAGCCAGCTCCTTGCATGCATTGATGTTACGGTAGACTGCTTCCTCAAGTCCTGAATAGTGCTGAAATGAGCAAAGACACATTGAATCAATATACGTGATGGCAAAGCCCAAAGAAAATGTCCTAAAATACTGGTTCTCAACATGCAGTCAGGTGACTGCCATGGGCAAAAATCTTATGTGTGTGCACCGTTATGCACATCAAACTAGGGCTCCTACTTTCAATCAGTCATATTACAACACGTACTGTTATGATGTGTTATCTATGCATTCATTCGACCCAGTGTATGGCTTAGATGAGGTGACAAACGGGGCTAGCTTCACTGAAGAGACGCAAACCAAGCCAACGCCTAGCCCCTGTCAAAACCCACATCATCATCCCAAATACAAAAACATTATACAGGGTGCCAAAACCACTGTTACTATGTTAAGTGCACTGTCAGGTGTAGCATTGGGAGTTTCAACAGCCTTATATTAGGCTTAAATGAAAAGTATCTCAACTTTACTGAGCATCACTTCACAAAAGATTATTACTCAGTGAGTGCGATGTCTCAGGCAGTCAGATTTATCTGTGTGTACACAATGGGTGTATCCTGGTCTACAATAGCTAATCGCTGACAGTGTTTTGCGGATATAATGTGGTGTCCACAAGTGTGCAAGGAAGGAGTAAACATGATTCCACAAGGAGTACAATGCGACACAGTAGTTGGCCGGCTAGAAGCCGTGGTTGTCCCGCATGCTGACAGGTTGAGCCGAGCGGCCTAGCGGCGCTTCTAGAACTATCCCACATGATGCTGACAGTGTGACTGCTGTGTGCCCATGACTGCGCTGCTTCCTCAAGAAGCTAGCTAAGAAGCTATAGCTCACGACCAAAAAACACAAATGTCTACGTTTTAGGCTGGTTTTACATCTTCCATCCTCTCACCTTAGCACCGTCCTTCAACATTTGGGCAAAGCCCGGAGCTTTGGGTACGTGGAGGGCCATTTTTCAGGTGTTTCGCAGCTCCGGGTATCCAAGGGAAGGTAGCTGCAGCGTGGGTTCGGCACTAAGCACAAAGCCGGAGAGACGGAGCGGAGCGGAGAGGAGGAGCCTATAGACAGCGTCACTGCTGGGCTTACTGACGGGAAGAAGTGAGGGACAAACTTGGGAAATAAAAACGGGGACGCTATTGCATAGTTCCACCACTTGGCTACACTAGTATTGCCTGTTATCACCTGTTTGTAGGTGGTCTGAATAAGAATAGTTTATAGTTAATTATTTAATTACATTTTTATTAACAGCTTTGGACCAAATTACAGTGCAATTCAAGGACAACTCCATAAAAGACTGATAACTGTGAGTGGACAAAGTCAGTGGTACTGGTGCCCAAACCTTTTCATGTCAAGAAATACATTACCTGAATACCCATTACCCAGGATGTGCATATAACTATTTTGGTCCAGTACTCAGAGGAGCACCTGGGGATGTTACTTGGTGCTCCCAAAATGCGGCGACCATCGCCTGGCCCTCGGACCCCTCATCGCCAGGCCCTGGGACCCCTTTTTGCTTTTTACTGGCCCAGTCGGGCAGTCATTATAAGGCCCAGCTGTGTGGTGCTCAAAGGAGCTTTCCACCCCTGGATTGACAGCTCATTGTAGGATTTTTGGTGCTCCTGAGCACCGGAGCACCACTTATGTGCACCCCTGCCCATTACCCAGTATGTGCATATATGCCCTAAAATAATACTCATTAGCTTGCACATCCCATTTTAAAATGTATGTAAAGGTTCCCCATTTAATGGAATTAAATAGGGGTCCCTGAGACCCCAATATACTGTATATTGTAAGATCAACGTTAATTAAATCAAGACCAAGGATCCCCGAGCTCCGCTTTGTGAATCACTGGCTACACCACTGGCTTTACTGGGAAAGGACAGTCACCTGTTTAAATGGTGCGAATTGTATAACTGCACCACTGATGTATGCCATACATTCCCAATTAGTTGTACAAACAGTGTTGCTATTGAATAGTGCACTGCAACAATCACTTTTTGATTCAGTTGTGTAATATTAAAAACCCACAGGAAACATTTCTTCTAAAGGGGTTTATTGGTCTGTATGTGTAGTTACAAAAAAAGGTTTACAGTTCGTCCTTCTCCCTTTGTTTAAGACAAACCGGGAGCCAGTCGTCAATATATAAAGTAGTCCTAAAAAGCTCACAGTGTGCTTGCATCACAGCTCCCATAGTTATACAGTATATGGCTTCAGTAATCAACACTAATTATTGAGGTCAAGACCTTCACATCTTCCTGAATACTACTGATCACTTATGCATTGGTCTAATAAACAGTATACATGTCAAAACAAGCTCCAACAGAGAAATATACAAAAATAAGTGTCTTTCATGTTATGTAATCGTATACTCCAGTATACAGTATATACGTAGTTTGGCAGGATCAAAACCTATAAAAAGGCATAATAAATGTTAGTTCTTAATTGCATACTTAATAGAACATAGGCAAATAGGCCCATGTCACAGAGATATTTTGTGTTAGTTTATCATACAATTATGTCCCAGACAAGTATTTCTAAATGGATATTAGGACATAGTTTATAAGAGAATAATGTGATTGAGAGCTGGAGAATATATTGATACTAAGGGACTGTAAATGTTATATATTGCCCTCTTCACAAAGCAGGCCATTATCTCCTGTCACAAAGATTTTGTTTTGTTGTTTCACATCATTTTGGTCTAATGATTTCAGAGTAACTTTTCAGGCACTTTCTTTGAGCATAATTTGAGTTACAGTATATGACACTTTGTCTGGAATTTTATCCACTTAGTTATACGCATTTCTAAATTGTGTTAAATATGTAGTGTATTCACCAATGGTCAGCTTCACAATACTGTCACAACATTTGGTCAAAAATATATTTTGATTTCCTCTATCTAGTATCTAGGGAAACATAATTGTAAAAATTTGGTCATACGCCCAAAAGAACAGGAAAACATGCTCATTGTGTATTGAGCATAGAGAGAGCATAAAGCACAATAGCTTTTCCCAGCTGTGACAGAATGATCACAGAAGTAGCAGCTATAACACGTACATAACATATAATGAATAACAATATAGGTCTCCCTTTGGCTGCTATGACAACAACACAAGCTACATGGAGACATGTAAACACACAAGAAAACACTGGTCCCGTTTACATAAAGTAGCTACTACCCACGAAGGTCCACATAATCCATACTGTAACAGCAAATGTAACAGTCAGAATGTATAGAAATCGTCTACGAAAAAGGTCCATTTTTCCCATTTAAACAGACACAGAAACATTTGTTTCAGTTAGGCTTGCGGACGCTGTTGACAGCTGTGTGTGCCCAGCCTCCTAATGTGTGCGAGAGGTTTGAAGCTCTGCGCGAGAGGTTGGAGCGGCTGAGTTTACCACTGGGGTCCAATCTTCTCCTCATCATGCCCCCATAATGGTCCAATGCATTGGTCTTGGAAGGGACTCTAAGGAATAGTGGAGAGAGAGAGAGAGAGATTTAAAAAAAAAAAAAAAAAAAAAAAATCAAAAAAGAGCCCGTCTGAATTAATGTGTTAGGGCTGCATTCTGTATAATCCCAAATGTTTTGCTATGGCCAGTTAATATTAGAATAAGTGACACAACATTTTATCACTTAAAATATTGAGGAAATGCATATCATGTCAATAATTGTCACCTAAGAGTTGTGTTGGGCAATTAGAAAAGGTTGGGTTTGAGGGCCAAAGAGGCTCAATGAAGTGAGATGCAAATGTTAAAAATGTTAAAAAGATGTTGAAGATGTGAGTATTTTACCAGTCAAGCAAAACTTCAAGAACAAACTTTGTATTCTGACTTTCAGAAACTCTTTGAGAATTCAGAAGAGCTGCACCATGCACTTCCATGCATCCAGTAAGCCATTGCTCAACCATGCATTTTTTACAACATCACATGCCGTCCTCTTGATATAGCATTTAGTAGCATTCACAATAAGGGCGAAAATGTACCTCAATCCCTACTCTGCAATTAGGGAATAGTTGAACTGCCTGTTGTAGGGAGGGAAATAAATAGTGATTTGAAGTAATGTTACATTTATGTAAATAGTTAGTTTTTCACTTGCAACCAGAGCGTAGGACAATGTAACTACACATGAACTTAATGGCAACATAATATATATGGTAATGGTTGTGACTGTGATGTCATCATATACAGACGTTATGCAGGAGCGCCTACCGAATTGCAGAATACAACTTTTTGGCTTTTTACAGCAGATACATCCAAACAGAAAAATCCGAAATCTGATTGCATTAAATGGTAAACTCACTTTGCTACTCAATTCATCATTTGATCACTTACTTTATGCATGCACATAACCTCTTTACCTCTACTTGTATGTATAGAGTCTATACATACAATTCCTTTAGGAGGCCAAGTTCATTGCCTGTGCATGTTTCAAAAGAGTGTCAACACAGGAAGCACACACACACACACGCACACACAGTATGTGTTTTTACTTTTTTTTTTTCATCCGGCTTCCTTCCCCAACTGCCTGGCCCCATTCACCCCACCCTCTTCAGCTAAATTCCAGAAACACAGGCCCAGTTTGAAACTCGGGCGGGAAGAATGTGAACGGGGGAGGGATGAGGGGTCTCTGGGGGAGAGATGCTGCACAGCACACTGGGATTCTTTTGGTGGGTGGGTCACTGGAGGTCAGGGCAGTCATGCATGCATTCAGCACATGTTTTATAATAGATCATCAGAAGTTAATTATCTTTGGCTCAACAGCAGGGAGATGGGAAATGAAAATCCATGGAACTCTATCTGCTTAAAAGAATATATATACTATCACTTTACTTATTCATATCCATATTCAGATATTCTACTGCTCAACGTACCCTTCCTTGCCTAGAGTTGAAACTTGAAAACACTCACACATAAGCACATAAAGAGACCACAACGTTTCAACCACAAATTCCAGCGGCTATATGACCACATCTTGACTCCTTTAGAGACCATTGTATTCTGCTATATTGCCCAACATCTGTTGTGTTTATATTGTGTCCTATTCTCTGCTGCGAACCACACATTTTTGTTACATCCAAACACACGTAGAGAGAACAAAAATAAATGCGCATATACTGAACCTGTAAAATGAAATTAGACTCTAAACTACCAATACCTCAGTAATAATAAAACAAGTGATGCATTTGGTGAGTAAAGGCCTATTTATACTGCAGTTTTAGCTACTAAACAGTGCTTAATTTGGGGTTTGGACTCGTTAGGATTTTAATAGTTCCGGTTCCTTACGGGGTGCCTCTTAACATGTCCAGTGCCTGACGGTAGAATTTGTACTTTGAATGTCATTCCCTGCCGTGATTACTAGGCTATATCAAAAATACACCGCTAGTAGAATAGGCCTTAACAGCTTGACACTGGCAACAGATTTTACCTGTCCTCTCTCTTGATGATGTCATCAAAGGCCCTGGACAGGCGTTTCAGTTTCCGAAGCCCAGTGGAAACGCTGTCTAAGTCCTCTTCAAACTTCCTGTTGAAAAAGAGACACAACCAATGAGATCAAAGAAATGGGGGGAATTTATAAAATTACTCAAATAAATTAAACTATATAAAAAGTGGACGTTTTATGTTATCCCTGTGTATTCACAACTTTATCAACTAATTTACAAATATTCTCCACAGCCGGATGATATAGCCTGGTACAGGGCTGTACATAAAGCACTCACTGTCTCTGGTTCTGGGTGTTGGGGGAGGCAAAGGGACTTCGTAACGCAGCCATGCGGATAAGCTGCCTGCGTCCTCCGCCTGCCTTCACCCCCCGCACTTTATCACCCTCAGCCTCTGGACCCCCCTTGATCCCCGACTTGTGCCTTGAACCCGGAGTGCGGCGTGGAGTGGCTGCTGCTTTCGGGGTGCGTCTCGGTGTCCTCCCCGGAGTTGTGGTGGTAGCAAGTCGCCCAGGGGTGCGTCTTGGGGTGCGAGAGGTCGACAGTGACATGCCATTCTCTTCGCCATCACATATCCGCCCCGGTGTTTCAACCAAACACTCTTCACGTGAACAGTTCCTCTGCATTCTCTGAAGGATGGAAGGGGCATTAGGGACAGCATGAGGGGAATATTCTTTTGCATATTTGGCCTGGATTTAACAACACCCAAATCATGCCATGATTAGACGTACCTGGTATACTTCTGTAACAGAGTTCCTTGCGCTGCGGGTGAGTTTGCGGATGGCGCTGGTTTTGGGCTGCTCTTGCAAGTTTTCCCAAGTTGGGTTTTCGGGGAGGGAGTTGGCCTGGACAGACCGTAGTGGAAGCCGCTTCCGCAGAGACATTCGAAGGGAGTTCAGCGAGGATGAGGAGCGGAGCTTGCGGAAGCGATCGGGGGCTTCTGGAGAGCCCTCTGCCTCGTCAGACTCATCCAGGGTGGTGTGGGCTCGCCACACTCCCACCACAGCAACACCAAGACCGTTCATCACTGAAGAGGCCATTTAGATTCAGTCTAGTAAAGAGAGGTGTATTAGCACATGTATACTGTAAGCACAATGAGCACAGCAGGACACGCACACGCACACGCGCACGCGCGCACACACACACACACACACACACACACACACACGCACACACACTGCTCTCACACACTGTAATCTCATGTATGTATTATTTACTGCTATCCTATACTGTAATTACAATTTACTGTATGCAATTCATATTTATCCCCATCCATAGCCTCATTATAGTATTTGATAATATGTCATGTAAAAACAATGAGCACAGCAGGACACACACACACACACACACACACACACACACACACACACACACACACACACACACACACACACACACACACACAGCTGCTGTTCATTATATTCTCCTGTATTTATTTACTACCATCCTATACTGTAATTATAATTTACTGTATGCAATTCATATTTACCACCATCCATAACCTCATTATAGTTTTTTTTTTTTTTAATGATAGCCTATGTCATATTTGTGAACCAACTATTCATGCAAATGCATTTGGAAATGTAAAACATGTTTTAAAGAAAAAAAGATGTTGCCTATACCGATCCTTAACACAGGGGCATTTAAATAAAACTGTTAAATTGACAAACAGAAAAAAACTAAAAGAAATCTGATCTCACGCGGTTCTGGGGGCTTTGTTTTGCTAAGCTGTTGGACGTTGATGTTAGATCGAAGTCCCAACGCTCACAACGTGCTGCTCACTGACTGCTCACATTTACATTCCACATCGTCGCTACCCATGAATAGACAACCGCAAAGTATAAAATAAGTTAGTCACTTCGCCGTAAACCTACCGTCTAATGTAAACGCCCGCAAAATGTTATTTTTCTCTGCTGCTCCGCCGTCTTTCTCTCCCTCTTTCTTTTCTTCTATTTGAATTTGGCGGTGGGTGGGTGGGTGCTGCGTCTGGGTGGGTGGTGCATAGGGTGGGTGGACCACCACCGCAGAGCCATCTAGTAGAAGAGTTGAGACATTGAGGGGTCAGAAACTGAGCGCTCGAGCGCGAGTTGGAAATGCATTGTTTAATTTGTTTTCCAAGGAGGCGGCGCAAATAACAGCTATTTAAGTAACAATGTTACTGTACAGTAACATTGTTATGTTATTTTATGTTGTACATTATAGTTGTACTATTAATAAATAACGATCTAAAGTAAAGCGATTTAAAATCATTAAAACGCTGGGCTGTTTCCTGAGTCCAATGCATTCCTGCCTACTTTGGGTCATGTCCCCATTCTCTATTCAAGTCTAGTTTGGACTGGCTCCGTGAAGTGGACGGAGTTGTCGTAACTCTGTCTATACTCCATGGCTCTGGACCACCGAAGTGAGACGTAGACAGACCAATGACGTAACCACGCAACAATCCTTATTCCAGGCTGATGGATGCTGATGGATGGTCAGGTCAGCCATAAATCATTGGGTATCGTTGTCATGTCAGGCTGCGTTGCTTGTGAACAACGAGTTCGCTGAGCGCACCGTGCCCTGCAAACGTCTGAGTGCGTTAAAGTGACTTTTGTATTAAGCGTAGAGAGGGACAACACCTACTATACACACCATGATCGTTGCGTCTTTGCAACGTCATTTTGGTGCGGGATTTCATCGACAGCGTGGACACTGGACACTTTTCATTTCAGTTGAAAACCCTGTATCACAAGTTAATATAAAAACGGATAGTCATGCTAAAGAAAAGTAGTGCATTTACACTTTTTAGCCCAGGTCCAATTCATCCGAACATTAGAGACGTACAATCATCAACTATACACTAGGCTTACTCAGATAAGCAATCTATCTCAATAAATCTGTAGCTTATTCATCAAGTCATCAAAAGGTAGTCTACTATTTATTTCTTCACCGAGCTATGTGCTGTTATCTCAACTTTCTGCTTTTTCAAATGGATGTCATGTATTCCCCAAACCACTTGATGGCGCCGAAGTGCTTTTAACTCTTTTGACTATTTTGAGAACATTTTTATTATAAACACATGCCACAGATATAATACATATAACTATGTGATAATTCTTAAAATCAGTGTTTGGGAATACAGGGAAAAAATAACTAACAGGAAGTGTATGTAAATCTGTTTTAGTGTTTTATAATTTATACCCTAATCTGTGTTGATCCCAACTTTGTTTTACATGTATTCTCTTCCTTTGTTGATATTCACAAATTAATATAAAATTATGTGAACATGCAACATGAACTCTACAATGTTACAGCTGGAAAGATTGAGTATAATTCGTAGGCCTACTTTATACATTTAGATTCACATCCAGTGGAGTGATATGCAGAGTCCTGTGCACAGCAGTTTACCACTGGTTCACATCAATAAACTGAGTAATATTCCCAATGTTTTATGAGAAACTGTTAAGCGTTCTTTTATTGTTTTGGACAGTATGACCTAGTTTAGACCTTGAACCATGTCTTGTAGAGGCGTGTGTTTTAGCATAAATGTGTCCCTTTGTCTCAGTGACAGTAAATGTGTAACAAGATCTTTAATGGGTCCTGACAAAATGTTCTTGAGTCAGAGGTTAATCTTCAATAAGGATGGCTGAAAACTCACACCAGAATTCTCTGAGATCTCACTGTCGTTGAAAATGACTTAAGAATTTGCCCAATTGGGGGGAAAAATGTAGATATGGGATTCAAATCAGATTTACTGTATATTGTAACACTCATTTCTAACATAAAAGAACAGACAGCAAAAGCAAGTATTCGAAAGAGTAGGTATCTTTAATACATTTCAAACTATAAATTAATTAAATAGTGTATAAAATGTTTCCTTAAGCCTCTTGTAAAGTCCTTCCACAACTTTGCTCACTTGATCATGGAATAGTGCAGGCTGACATGCTGCCTAATGGCTTGCGTCACTAGTGGATAGGCTTCAATTGCAACACTGGAAACAAAGGACAATTACATGTGTTAGTGTATCAGAGTAACATACATTAAATGTGTTTAATATGGAGGTATACAACCACCAATATATGATTTGAAACTGATACATTTTTTTAGCTGGAATGAAAATAGTCATTTTTCTTTGTAAATTGTGCAAAAACTTTGTGCTGATATGATTATGCAGTGGTACAGTCACATTGACACTAGTATAGACAAACTGCTTCCATAAAGCACTGTCTTCATTCAAGACCTGTCTTTGTTCAGTCAAGCAGCCAAGAAACACATGGAGTATAGTGAATAGTGACACTGGCAAAATATACCAGTCTAACCTTCCAGCACCACTGGCATCACTTTGCCACATAAAAACACTGTAGCAGCTAGTAGCATGCACTTTTTAAATTCTATTGGGTACAATTTCACTGATAGGACCATTGATAGGAGGGCGACCCACTAATATGACCACCGATATGATAGACCGATCAACCTCTTATTTGTGTAGTGTGTGTGTGTGTGTGTGTGTGTGTGTGTGTGTGTGTGTGTGTGTGCGTGCGTGCGTGCGTGTGTGTGTGTGTGTGCGTGCGTGCGTGCGTGCGTGCGTGTGTGCGCGCGCGCGCGTGTTTGTGTGTTCATACACTACGTGTGTGCATGCAAATGTTTACCTCCACAATTCGATTCCATCGTGAGACAACTGCAAGAAGAGTGGTGAGGCACACCACTACCCCACCTGCAATTATCGGCATCAAAGGGAATTTTATAGTCTTATCTGTAGATAGAGAACATGTTGATTAATAATGAGATGGACAGCAGAAACTCACTTATCTGTAAGTACGGAACCATAGAGGCCTGGGACAACGGGCAAATGTGCAGAAAAAAATAATTAAACTGACAGTTTTACAATCAACTGAGTTAATTGACTGCCAGACACATGACAAACAGTACACATTAGCCCTATTTGGGATTTTTTTTTTTTTTTTTTACAACTTGGTATTTTTGCTAGTGTTTATCAATCAGTGAAGCACATGGGACTCATGGTGAGCAAAGGTTCAACACGGGTTTGCTTGTATACACTGACCAGTGACTGTGACTTGAAAGAGCCTGCTGGATGTCCCATAGAGGGCAGATAGTGTTACACACTGATATGTTCCCTGATGCATTTCCCTCTTCACGCGGGGGACCCTCAGCTGGGTCTTGGTGCCGTCACTGGTCACCGTGATGCCGTGGATCGCAAGGTCCAGGGGACCCCCGTCTTGTTTCCATGACACTGACACTGGTGGATTGGCACGGATGTCACACTCCAGTACAAGCTCTGCGTCTTCCTCAACTGTCACATCCTCTGTTCCGTGGAGCATTGGAGCATCTTGTGGAGACAAGCAGGAAGACACATCCTATATGGTTATTTGGCTGTGTGTGTGTGTGTGTGTGTGTGTGTGTGTGTGTGTGTGTGTGTGTGTGTGTGTGTGTGTGTGTGTGTGTGTGTGTGTGTGTGTGTGTGTGTGTGTGTGTGTGTTGTTGACCCAAGTAACCTATGCTTTGAATTTGAAAACAACCAACATACTGTATATGGAGCTAGACCAATTTGCATATTGCTCACAACAAAAAATAATGAAAGTGATCCAGAAGACAAACAAAAACACTTGTTTTTAATAACAATTAATTAATAATTGTTTTTTGCAGAATCTCCTTCAGGAGATAATACTCATGAGTATGACATTAGTTATAATGCACTGTATGTGTTCCCATGAGTGCCTCATGGGAGGTAATAAACATACTCAAACATTGCATTTGGTGCATACAATCTGTTCCCAAAGAGCATATTAAGTGTATGTTCATGGTGTAAGTAGGACTAGCAAATAAGAAAGAACATGGTCTGAAGCCGGACAAAGTACATTTCCTACATCCGACTCCTGTGTGGCCTCACTGGCGAGCAGACTCTTCAGTGACTTGTCTGGGAGTCGGCTGTATTTCTAAAAACCAACATGTTTTGATGATCAGTCATGAGTGTATTGGATTGTTCTGCTTGGTTGTATTCAAAATCAAAGCAACACATAATTTGAATGGGACTCACAGGTGACATTCAGGGAGATGGAGGCATTAACGCTGGCATCTCCTCTTAGCTGGCAGGAGAAGGTTGCACCAACGTCTTTGTGGATGACTGGAGAGACACACAGGCTGCTGCGGCCCTTACTGTTGCCCTCTCCCAGTTGGACCAAAGCTCCGTTCCTCCGCCACTCCACCTCCTTCTCAGGGAGGGTCACACAGGTCAGGAATACGTTCTGGTTCAGTTCTGTCCAGATAGACCCATCAGCACCAACTGTGGGCTGAGACTCGATGTACACACCTTAACAAGAGGTAAAATACAGAGAGAGAGAAATAGACTGAGTGGGTGAGTGCCCATATGAAAAAAAAACAGACAAACAGTATATGTCATACTGTATGTGCAAACTCTTGAAAGTGGTACCCGTCAATCAATCCTCATATAAGAGAAGTTAATATCCATAGTATTTTTTCTAACGTGAAACATATATAAATTTGTAATTTCTCTGAATTATTTATGCCACTTTCTATATGAGTGAGTGCATCATTATCAGCTTTATTGTGAAAACAGTGGGGTGATTTTTTTTGTGCATAGTTCCATCGTCAATGTCTCCCAGAAAAAAGAGTACGAAAGGGATGGGGGGGCTAGATCAGGACAGGAAAAGAAGAAAATTTTTGATTTTCAGCACAAGAAGTGTTGACGGATCTCTCAAAACTATTTACAAGCCCTTGATACACATTGCACAACCAACATAGGGTCTGTTTGCTTTTTCTACAAAAACATAGTCGCACAACATGGTGCCTGAGATAAGATATAAGGCCCATGAGCATAGCAGCCGTTGTGTAGTGCATTAAATATATCTTTAGACATTATATTCAAGGTGCCTGAACACTGAGTAAGGTGTAAGGAGTAAGGTGCAATGAGCGAGCGAGTGTGTGTGTGTGTGTGTGTGTGTGTGTGTGTGTGTGTGTGTGTGTGTGTGTGTGTGTGTGTGTGTGTGTGTGTGTGTGTGTGTGTGCATGCGTTTAAGTGAGAGGGAGAGATTCTCCAAATCACAGTGCTCTTAGATAAAATAGTGTATATATACTATTGTTATATTGCTTGTTATGTCGCCTGTATGCCTTGGCAATGTGAAACACATTATATCACACTAATGAAGCTTTCTATATGAATATGAGAGAGAGCGACATAAAGAGAGGCGGGTAGAAAGGAAGAGAGAGATGCAGAGGGGAAATATATCAAACTATCAATGTATTTACACATGTAGCAATAAGAGGAATGTTAGGAATAGCAGAGGGAGATTCACCTAATGCCTGAGATGCACAGTAAAGCAGCAAATGGAGGGAAACAGCTTTCAAAGTCAGCTCCATTTTAGTGGCCTCTCCGTCAACCTGGGAAGAAGGAAAATGTCATGGATTATGATACTTGTATTATTCTGTTACCATATTTTCATGTTCTTTGTCTCTGGTTTAATTGATTCTAAATGCAGCCTCTCACAGCTTATGACGCATAAAACTTTATAGTCACAGTGCGGATGCCTAAAGTACAAGCATTCTGGAACGCATGTATTTTCTACTGTTACTCTTGGTAGATTTTGGGAGATTTTGGGACTATTTCAGCCTCTTTTAAGAAATCCAAACCATCAGTGTGCTTCCAAATGAACGGTTTTAAATTCACATTTGATTAATCAAATGTTTTTATGCTTCCCTGTGAGGTATGGATAAGAACATCAGCCAAATGGAAACAACAAAATGAAATATTTTTCTATGAAACAGCTTTCTCACCTTTTTGTTATCCCAGGTTGTGTCTCTGTGTCAGCGGAGGGTTGTAGGCTAGACCGAGGCTCAGGTGATGTCTTCAGATCCTTTTATATGCTGCAACAATGGAAAGGAGGCGGCAATTACTGTGTTCACCCACCTCCCACTGCTCTACTCCTCTTCCTATTCTACAAAACACTCACCTCATCGATTCCTGTCAGCATTCCTTCAGTCCGCCCCTCCCCTCCTTCAGTAATTTTATTGGCATACTCGAGTGGCATTGAAGCATCAGAGTGGGAAAAAAAGGAATTTCTTTATTGGTAGGAGAAGCACTAAAAGTACATGGACGTGGACACACCCAGGGCCTCACAGGCCCTCAAAGACATCATTGTTTATAGATTTGATTTTATTGTTTCATAAAACTGGGTGTAATAAATAGCGACTATGCACCTGCTTAAAGTGAGTCGCGAAGTGAGTTTAATACTAGTAACCTTATTTAATGCAATCATATAGGACTTTTCTATTTGGGTGCAGGAAGTCTAGAAAGTGTTATGACACCTGCATGATGTTTGGGTATGATGATATTTAAGGGAAAAAAAGAATAATGTGCCTGAAACAAATTACAGGATAGATAGCTAGTTACAATCAGTGGCAGAATATCAATATACATGGTCATATACAAGGTCAAAGGGAAAGTTTAGAAAAGAAAAAGGAAACGAGACCAAAAACATAGTATAACTCATCCTACATGAAGTGAAACACTTCAAGAATATACAGTATTTTCAGTATATGTTTATAAATTTGTGTTAAGTAATCATTGAAATGTTTTTGTAGGACCTGCTATAGTCTCAAATCAATTATCAAAAATTGGGAAGCTGTAGCTTGTTCAAGATTGCATACAGTAATAGTATGTATCATTGTCAGTGTTTTGCGCAACCCTATAAAAACTGGTCACACATACAGTACAGTTGATCATCTTATATTGGAATGATTTCACAAAGTGTATTTAAGATACTGTACATATTTCACATCTCGAAATGTAGTTTCTCCCATACAGCAGAACACATATTTTGACAGCAATATTTTGTTATGTACTGTACTTTTCTGATTGTCCTGCTTAACCCTCTCCTGTACCACAAGACAGTTCCATCAATTACATGTGTTTTTTCGTTTAGTTTTCTGTTTGATGTACGTTGTACGTGCTCAGTATTGCAGTAGGCCTACACACCTACTGACTTAATCCATCTATTTTCAGTCTCTCGAAGCTGCCATGGTAAATTGAGAACTGGATGCTGTATCCCGTGACAGTGTATACTGTCCTTTGTTCACATGCAGTCATTATTTCACACAACATAGGGGAAAAAATAACCACAAACACTTGATGTCTGCTGGGTCACCAGCCAATCAAATGCCACACACGGTTTCACTTCTCACTTGAGATCTGAGAGTAAAATGCACTATTGCATTTTACAATAATACGAAACGTGTGGCTAAAATCTGCTTGTGATCGTAGAACCATAACACATACATTCAATACTGCTTAGGAGTGTGTGGTCAGTTCCAGGTAAGCTGTTGGTGTGGACTCGGAGGAGCTATTTGTCCAGTCTGTGGTAAAGTTGCTCCTGCTCTGAGCAGAGACCTCTGGTGGGGGGAAGACAACGTGCATGATAATGCCCACAGCCAGCATGAGAACTGTGGCCAAGAGGGTGAGCCCTCGCCGGATGACCAGCTGAGTGCCAGAGAGCTTGGAGTTGGGTTTGGTGCCTGGTGCGTTTGTACCAGCCTCTGTTTCTCCCTGTGTCTCCATGAGACCCTTGCTGTTGCCCTCCATCTCAAGCCTGGGTTTCAGTTCCTGATCCTGGGTGCTGACAGCGCTGTAGCCAGCAGGAAATCCATCACCCTCCAGCTGGGCCTTTAAGAGAAGGAAAAAGGTAGAGAACGCAATACAACGGCAAAATTTAAAAAAAAAATGTTCTGTGCGGTGTACTAAAAAAGAATGCTAGAAACAGAATATTTTGGTAATTACGCAAACACTGGACAGTAACACACTTATTCTGTTGTTGCCATACAAACGTAAGCCAACGAAATATTGCTGATATCCAGTGGGTCCAGTATGGACACGTACATTATACCATAGCTTAACTGCACTAAGAGAGAGAACATTTTGTCTTTAGAGTCGCACAAATTTATCCTAATAAATGTATACTTGAATAGTTGTTTGGCTGTGTGAGAAGGGCGCGAGTTATTGTGTGATGTTGTAGAAAAGACATTTCCTGACACCCCCCCCCCCCACCACCACCACACTACCACCAGAATAGGGATGCTAGGGTTGAGACAGATCAGCATTGTAAAATAAGAACACTTACTGTATTAGGACAGTTTGACACTTCAGGGACTGTTGTCACCATCTGAGTAACAGGACAATTTGATGTGACAATCTTTGCCTTGCCAGCTCGCGCTTGTGCCTGCAAAAGCAAATGAGAGTCCGTCACAAACATACAGATCAAATTTATATAATATTATTGATAGCTACATAGCAACTATATTTGGTGGTGACAGACTTTGGTAGATGTCAAATGCTTAAGTTTGGGCTTTTCGGGGGTGTTTTCTTTTTGGTTTTCAAAAAGAAAAACTTTCACAGTTTGCCCAACCTTTTTCCCAGTTCAGATGAAGTCAGCTTATGCTCTTTAATCCAGTATCTAAAACTGTGTCTTGTTTGGAAATGAAAATGGTATGGCAGGTCTTTAAGACAGGCTTATAGGATTTAGAGGTTATCCTACCTCCACTGTGGCTTTCTTCCAGTTCATTTTAAATATGATGAAAATGAAGAAACTGGCCTGAAATAAAACACAAATAAAGATACCCAGCCACAAGCCTGACATAGCACGCACGCACGCGCACACGCGCACGCACGCGCGCACGCACACACACACACACACACACACAC
>CM076975.1:34472295-34544795 GCA_039105355.1 Benthosema pterotum | reverse complement strand
TATCATTTCCGAACATCTCTAGGTATATTAATGACATATTAAAATGTTGAAAATGGGTGGTCTTCCCCTTCAATTTGATAATATCTCAAGGGTCAAATGAAATTACACGGCGGGCCAAATTTGGCCCGCAGGCCAGAGTTTGACACCCATGGTGTAGTGTTATGAATTTTACTGTTGATGAGAATACTGTACAAATGTATGCAACTCACTCTCAGATATGCATGCACGCTATTCATATAGGCGTTTCACTACCAAAAAAAAAAACATAAATTCAATAGAACATAATTTCCTACAGTATTCTTAATGTAGTATAAATTTATTTAAAGACCATCCATACCGAAAAGTAAATTCAATTAAAAAGAATGGAGAAAAAATGAAAAATGTATTAATTAAAGGGATTGTGACATCAAAAAGGGGTTTTGTATTTTGTCATCTTCTTGTTATCATTCTTAATTAATGAATCAATCAATGAATCAATCAATTAATTAAAGAATTGATATTTTTTAGGTTTTCTGCGCTCAATTGCATTCAAAGAAACCTGAACATTTCACATTCAGTACATTTTCTGTGATCCTGTTTTTTTCTGGCTCAAACAAGTGCTCTGATTTTCCTGCTGTTTTGTGATGTCACGGCCTGCAAATACCATATTATGTCAATGGGATTTGCCAGCAGATTTCCATTTCTATCACCGTTTCCATTGTCTTGCCTGTTTTTATTACATCGCAAAATCCTTCCTAACTCTACAGAAAAATCCAGACCACAGAAAATCCACTTAATGTTCTAAGTTCGGATCTTGTAATTGTAACTGAGATTTAAAAAAAAGTGTCACAAAACCTTAATGTTACAGTAACTTTTACTGTTCATACTTGCATAAATTGAGATTATGGAGTGAGGAAAACAGTCTGAGGAGGACAGGATGAGAAAATCATGGGCACACCTACATCACGCCCATGTCCAAGTGGAAAATCAGAAGATAGTTGCACGCCAAGTTGATGATGTTGGCTGCTGCTGCTGTGTACAGCTGGGGCAAAATGATCCCCTGTCAGATAAAACAAAGTAGAATTTACAGTCAGAGAGGTCCCATATGGAAAAAACCTTATATGTGAACTTTTGAAAGTGGCACGTTTCATATAAGAGAGTAAAGTTAATATAAGAACTGAAGCAAAAGGAAGAGTGCGCACATCTTCGGGTGCTGAACTTAAAAATGTGAGTACAAAGTACAAAAGTGAAAAAGGAAGTTCACACACCATTCGATTGCTCCCAGGCAGTGGATTTATTGAACACTCAATAAATCCACTGCCTGGGAGCAATCGAATAGTGTGCGAACTTCCTTTTTCACAAGTTAAAAGATCCATCTTCTTTGTAAAGTGAAACGTACATAATTTTGTAATTTATTTATATGACATGCAAAACAGATATACAGTAAGATACATTGTATTTTTCTTGTAAAGTGGCTTGTATGAAAGGTGCCACTTCCAAGTGTTCGCATATAACGTTTTTTTATCCATATGGGGTTATAGTCAGACCAAAGTCAGTATTACTTAAAGAGGTTATTTGGATTGTCAACACAGCCCATATTAATGGACCCTTACTTGATTCTGAAGGTAAGCAACCTGTAGTTGATGCAGGAATATGGCCTGCAGGGAGATATGTAATGTTCAGACAGCAGAAGTCTCAAATACAAACACAATCTAACATGTAGATTTTAATGAGCTCTTTCAATGGATAACATCTCCCTCAGTTCCAGAATATCTACAGTGCAGTCACTATTACCCTATTAAAGAACAAGTGTATACTTTGTAATAAGAATATGACAGAGGTAGTCAATACTATGACCATAACATATCAATTCATATATATTATAGCAGAGAAGTTTAGTAAAATACACTCACTGGAACGGCAGGGACAAATGCCATCACATACAGCTGGGCAATTCTAGGAAAGTACAAAGTGTGTATCACTTCAGTACAAATGTATCTTTATTTCTGTAAATGCGTCTTAATTTATTTGTCTTGCCTGCATTATGTACAAAACGTGCATGTGACCCAATATGAGAATGAAAATGACAGTATGTGTGGAAGCATTTGTAGCAACATAGACCTGCTGCCTGAAGATCATAAGTGTAGGAGGAATTTCCGTAAATCACCGTCAATTTGACAAAGTATATCCACAACTTTCCTTTAACCCAAGTCTTTGCGTTTGTGTGTGTGCATAAGTTCCTTTTGTCACTTGAGATGTTGCCAGATTTACAGGAGAAACAAGTGATCAGGTATATGAAATCACTATTTGCAAGGGACTGCAAATAGATGTCAAATGTTGCTTATACTAAGCAGACAATTTGGCGCATTTGCTGCTATATTTAGCTTTTTTCCAAACCCCCCTTGCGCCCAAATTAGTGAAAAACTCCTGGCGGAGAATTATATTTATTAAACATCTAAATTACCTAATTTGCAAGAATATACATATTTAGAGAATGTAGAAGAATTATTATTCTGACCAACATTTTGCCAGTTATCTTATATTAGTCTGAGACACTAAACTCAACATCAAATGGTGGCCTGTGGCTAAAATGCAGAATAAATAGTGGGTCCTCTTATGAATGCTCTAGCGCATTCTAGTGCCACTAGTGCATTTTGGATTCTGGCAGTTCGCAACACTGACAAGGAGCCCCAGTACCTTGATGGGGAAAATTTCAATATTGTCTCCTCTGTGTGTGACCTTACCTGGCAACCTCATGCTCCTGCTGCATTAGGAGCAGTAGACTCTGTGAGTTGATGAGCAGAGCCCAGCAGGGCAGACAGAACAGCAGGAGTATCAACATGCTCTTCTGGAGGATCACTCCCACACGGTGCAGGTTCTTACTGCCATAGGTCTAATGGAAGAGCAAGCATATACTGAGACAGAAGGTCTGGGCACCTAATGAGTGGCTTCATTTCAGTGCAATACTAAACCCTGTTCATGGGTGGCAGGGCCGGATCTAGGCATGGGTATGGGGAGGCACTACTACTGCTACTAACTAGCTACAATTGTTGCACCACTAAACCAACAATTTCATCATTCAATGCGGAAAACTCTCCGAGTCAGACCTTTAGCTTTATGTATGCCATGTGCCTGTTTCAACTTCAACAACAACTGATGTTATTGATGCTTACTTGTCTAATATAAGTCCTGTACAAGATATAAATCTTGTGAATCACAGAAGTAAAGATTTTAAATGAAAATGGCTTGGGTGCGGCTTCATCGCTCGTGGTGCGAAGCGACACAGGTGATGAAGCCACCCTCATGCCATTTTCGCCTGCACCCCCAATTGGGAAGTGTTATATCTGGGCCTGATGGGTGGCACTATGATGCCATTATTAACTACTTTTGTATTATTACAACTGCATTACAGTACTGTGCTCACCTGAGAAATGAGTGTGTCGCAAGCAACAGCGAGGCCAAAGCCTGTGGATGCGGTGGTCACGTTGATAGTCTGACAGAATGGAGAACACAATGAAAAATTAGACAATAGATAGATGCATGAAATCATGTTTCGGAAGGGCTTGTCCATTCTTATGACAGCCCAATATTTTGAAACTTCAATAGGCTGTTCAGATGTTCAGATTAGGGTTACTAATAATAAGCACCATTGGAATGCTTTTGAATAAAAGGCCGTCGGTCCAAATTCCAATGCCATATACCGGCGCTTGTGCATGGCTGTCCTTTTGATCGGCATCTAGTCGTCTACTACTTCTCTGTGACTTGCGACAATCTTTGGCGAAGTCCATACTATAATTTAAATGAGTAATGTAGTGTAGTGTATTCTTCAGTACACTATACTAGACTATACGTATAAACAATCCTAGCTGGAGTTCATTGATTGTAGAATGTCCTTTTGAGCTGTACTCCAGTAAACATTGCCGTACATCACATGTCCACAACTCCACCTGATCCCTCTCATGCACAGTAAAAACCTTGCTGTTCATTCATCCATTTGTACAAATTCATGTGAACAGAACACTGGGAACTGTACTTTCGCAGTCTGTTTGTGACTGGCAACTTCGTTATTCACAATCAAACCCCAGAAGCAAATCACAAATACTATACATCTCTGTAAACATTCTGATAACAATTCAATCAATTCAACAATTTGGAGATATCTTCTCATTGACTATTTTGGCCGAAAGTATCACAAAAAGTGTTCTTCAGTCAGTCATGGTACATACTAGTGCCATTCACCACTTAAGCTCTATTTTATACTTTCACTATTGTGCTCTGAAAGTACGTTTGTCACCCTCTGTGTAATCAGCGGTCCACTTTTTCCCCCAGTGAGGGCCACATAACTTCTTCTCTGATTGGGGGCCAGGTTCAGTTTGTAACAGAAAAAATGTGCCTATTGCAGGGGAGCCTAAATGTAAACATTTATGGTTCAGCCGAGTTTGGCATACAAATGTAGTCTGCTGAACAGTCCACGTTTTAGCTTTGAGTGTTTGTCTGCTCATATTGGGCCTTGCAAGCTATCATAATTGTCTTTGTGATGGGGTCCATAATGTCTCAGTCTTGACAGATGAGACAAACAGCATTTTCTTTGCATTGAACAAAAAATGTGTGTCCAGTGTCCACTGCAGGTTAAATACCCGTACATTCTGAATACATTTTTTTCTTACCTAAGCTTTTTGCCATTATTCTGTTCGGGGGGTGGGGGCACATTCACGCTGTTTGAACACGTTCTAATATTTTTATTTGTGTGGCCAGACTGGGGAAAAAATGCGGGGGAAAAATAATATTGTCTCTCTCTGATATGGTTCAGGTGGCTGGGTCAAATGTAGCCGTAGTTTGGAGACCACTAGGTTACATGATGTGATGGCTCTTGGAGTGACATGGGAAATAAAACAATAAAGTATAAATCGGCTATTGGCATAAGGTACAAGTCGCAGGGGGGGTGAGCCAGAAAAGGCGATAGTAAGGGAAACTGTGGATGCTGACCATCCTGAGTCATTCATCCAGAGCAGAGGTACAGATTAGCTTTGCTACTGGGTGGCATTTCTCTCATGCTGTACGTACCAGTAACCTCAAGATAACCTGTGACCATACATACACTGTTACTAACACCTGGATAAAGATCTGTTTACCAGACTTACAGTATGAACAAACAAGCCTTAGCCATCTGGAAAAATGTAAGCTTGGGAAGTATTTCATAGTTTCAACATAAATGGATAAAATGGTTACATGATTGTGATCCCAGTTATATTAACTACTTTTGCTAGAGATGCCTCAAGGCACTATGAGAAGCATTGAATTAGAGGGCTGCTCGCTGCTGCTGGCCACTCAGACTGGACCCTAAACACAACTACCCTCTATTGCAACTCGCGATTGTGGCATCCTAAACTGCTCCATTGCAAAACGGCTATAACTTGGCCAAAATAAGGATTGAAATTGGCTATACTGGTTAAAACTGGAACAATAACAGTAAGAATTGAATTTGACAGAAATAATTAAACATGTGTTGTAAACTTGTAACTAATCCATCAAATAAAATAAGTAACACACACGCAAGTGCAAAAAAAGTGGAATTAAAAAGAAACTGTTATACATAGGTACAGTATGAGCACATCAACCAGCAGATTATATTTTTGTTCTGGCAGGCGGAACTAACATAATTTACTGAAATTAACTAAATGTATTTCTGTTCCGGTTTTGCGACTACAGTATGAGTCATCTTAATCTCTCCATCTGCATATTCTAAAAGTGGCTTCACTTCATCTACTACATGAATACTGTATGTTGAAATGTATTTACATGTAAGTAGCATGTAAGCTTTCATCTCCAGGCGTTGTTCTTTCAACCTATAGCAGACCTGGACATTATACGGCCTGCGGCCCAAATGCAGCCCTTTGGCTGACTTTGACCAGCCTGTGAAAGGTTACTTGGGGAACAGAAAATCAAACCTACTTTCTAATGATACCTGTCGTTCTGTATGCACGGACTAAAACGGCAATGCTTTTATGTTCGCGTACATGCAAGTTTCCTCCCCTGAAATGTGTGTGATTGACAACCTGTCATCACCTACTAGTACTCCGATGGGCCGACCGCAGCGAAACAAATACGACCACCGAGAACTGAACACCGTATACCGATCACCTTACTTGCGCCCGCTCTGCTCATGCAAGTAATTGTTATAGAAGAGCATCACTGTTGCACAGTGGTTGGCAACCAGTAATCCAGGGGCCAGCAGTGATCCCAGAGAGGATTCCAAGTGGGCCCCAGCTAAATGATGGACAGTTGGTAACCAAATGGACCCTTATAGATCTGTAACTCTTGAGATTGTAATGTAGAGGAATTGTTATTCTGACCAACATTTTGCCAGTTATCGCTCTAAATTGTGGACATACCCATATCCCTGGGAGACTAAACTCAACATCAAAATGGTCCGTGGCTAAAATGCAGAATAAATAGTGGGCCCTGGTATGAAAAAGGTTTAAACCACTGCTGTGGCATCACTGAGGTTATCATAGTCTATCATATCATAGACCAGTCTAGACTTTCCTCCCCTCAGCATCACAGGCTTTATTTTTTGAACACTACTTTAAAAGTAGGGCACTGTGGAGTTAAGCAGTGTTTATATAGTTAAGTAGTTATGTTAAGACTCTTGCCTGCAAAACTATGACTTCACCCTAGTTGGCTTTGGATTGAAACCTACAAGAGCAGATCCCCACAACAACAACAACAAAACTCGTGTGAACATCGAACAACATCATGCGTCATATTGTCATTTCATGCTAAGCTAATCAAATCATCACATTCTGTGGTACACAAAAAGACACAAAAGGCTCCATAGGAGGGGCTATTGCCCCTCAACAATCACACTTACAATTACAAAAATGTAAGTCCATAGACTTGGCTGGCAAACAATCTCTTTCATTGCAAAGTCCATAGACTTGAATATCAGGTACGTAATATCCAGAAGCCACGCATTGGAGGCCCCAGTGGCTGATGGAAAACTGTAGCAGGAATTCAGAATACATTCACACCCTGACCCCCATCCAGCACAGGAGAAACTCACAAATATGTGAATAAGTGAATATACCAGTATTATTACGAGTACTAGAAATAGTGTTAGTAGTAATATAGTACAAAGTCATACCGCTGAGGCCAGTGCAAATCCAGCCAGTTCTGCATTGCCTATATGACCACAGAATATGGTATTCACAAATGGCAAGAGGAAGCTGAGAATCCGAGATATCAGCTGTAGGGAGACAGAAAGAGGGAGAGAAAACAAGACAGGGAAGTTTAAATTCTGTGACCATGCATGCACATCAGGAATAAAATGTTGATCAGATAAAAGTACTGTTTTGTCTTATGGGATAGAGGGCACATATAGTTAAATTGTACAGTGCAATTGTCCTACAATTCACTATTCACTCTTAGAATTCAATCACAGTACAAACAGGGCAGCGTGCAGATGCAGCTGCAGACTATAGGGGAGCATTAACAGCACCCCCCCGCTGAGCTCCCAACTTTCCCCTACTCACCAGCGGGCCTGTGAGCCGTAGGACATGGTACAGTTCCTCCCTGTAGGCCAAAGGTAGCAGTCGCTGCAACCACGCACACCGGAACAGCCTGTTGCTGACGGCCGGCGTCTCGCCCGCCTCCACCCCAGCCACAGCATGGGCCCCCGTGGAGTCAGGAGCCCCGGCAACCGGCGGCGGGCTGGCAGCCGGTTCTGGACCGGCCGGTTTCTCCATACAGACGAGAGGAGAGAGCGAGACAGAGACTAGGGAGAGAGGGAGAAAAGGGGGAGACGGAAGGAGGGAGAGTGGAGAGAGGGAACAGGCACAGGGGGAGAGGAGGAGGCTGCCCTGTTCACCGACATGGGGCCAGTGACAGTCAGTCGATGAAAACACAGGGCTATAGAGGCAAAAAGAAACACCTCCTTGAGGTTACTGATTAAATCAGAGACCACCTCCCAACGGGAGAGAGGGAATAAAGGAGGGAGTAAGAAGATAAAAGAGTGTAAGAGGAGGAGGGGGAAGGTTTTTGTAGAGTCCCTGGACAGTGGACAGCCGTTGCTTGTTCCTGCATTGTGTGTGTGCGCGCAGTGCAGTGCATGCAAATGTCCCCTGTCCCTGTACAGGTTTCTGTGAAAATAAAATGCGCTTCTAACGTGTTTGCAGCCAAGTACAGTTTTGAGAAAGCACCTATTCAGAGGCCAGTAAGCTGATGAGGAATGCCTGTGTGTGCTGTGTGCACACACAGACATGGTGTGCTCCCTGGTTAACCACATACTTGGTAGCTGGTGGTCATGTCCAGTGTGTTTGAATGTCTATATGCTAGACATCTTATCTGATGCTGTATGTACTTTGACCATTGATTTCATCCATGGGGCCAGTCTCTCTCTCTCTCTCTCTCTCTCTCTCTCTCTCTCTCTCTCTCTCTCTCTCTCTCTCTCTCTCTCTCCCTCTCTGAAATATACACTTGCAAAGTTTTTTGCATTAATACAGACTTGCCATTTTTTGCATTAATACAACCCACCCCAATCCCATGCACCCTTCCAACAGAACATTAAGAAAAGAGAATGTCGAAAACTCAAAGTAAAAGTCGATTTGGCTCTATTGTGATATGATACACAACACCTTTAATCCGTAAATGTGATGGCTAGGAGTAACTTTACCTTTAGGGGGGTTCAACTGGAATACATTCACAGACCACCAGTCTGTGATCCATGGACCACCACCACTGGTCCGTGAATGTATTGCATGTGGTCCCCAACCATGCATGTATTCAGTATTGTGCTGTTTTGGATATAGTGGTATTTGAGGTCAGTGTTCCGTGTACACAGTTCTGTGTATGTTGTCGGGCAGAATTATATTTTACCTTTTGTAACTACATAATGTAGCATGTAGTTACATCAGGGGTTTTCAACAGGTGGTCAGGGACCACCAGTGGCCGTTGAGATGGTTCCAGGTGGTCCCCAGCCATGTTGGTTAACCAGATGAAAAGTTGGTTAACCAGATGTAACTCTTGAGTGCGTGAAATGAAACCAAATGGACCCGCAATCATTTGGTATCTGCATATTCTTCAATACCATTTGGTATCTGAAGAATATGCAGACGGAAGTTTGGAGCCAAAAACTCTCTGTTCATAATCTGGGAACCCACTGGCAGAATAAACGTTGAGTCAGCAATGTTTTTTCAGTCTACTCTGTCCATATCTACTAAGAAGAGACAGACATAGATCATTGCTGCAATTCGATTTCAAGGGGGGAAATAAGGACAAGGTTATAGATTCATGTTATGTCTAGCAGTCAGGCACCGCTCCACGTACAAGGTGTTTGGGAACCAATGGGGAATGCAATGGTGACCTAAGATGAGGACCTAACAAGATGATGATCTTAGGTCATCATCTTTATATAGGTCACCAGGTCATTTGAAATGAAATGACCTGGTGACTTACAGTAAGATGATGTCAGACTACCACAGGGGTCGTCCCTATATGTTCCTCAGATTCTGATGTTCACGACTCCCCTTCCCCTCCAAAAAAGGTTCTATGTTCCCTACAGTTCAGATGTCCAGTGACAACATAGACAGGGAACGCAATCACTCTAATACAAATATATATATTTGATACATTAAATAGACAGGGGGTTTCAATGGGTGTTCCAAGCAATGTATGATTTGTTGATTTAAAAAAAAAATGTCATTCCACTAGTTGAGAAACAGTGAACTGAATGATCCGGTGATCTATGATGGCCATACAGGAAGTCATTTATTGACAAATTGGAGGTCAAGAAATTCACTAGAAAAAGGGAGTAAGAATCTCAACAGGGAGAAGTGCAACAGGTTGTCTGGTTGAGTCATTATTAACAATATTAGGAAATTATTAGTGGTCAGCGGACAATTTGTATGGAAACAGTTGTCAGTTATACACATGGGATGCAAGTGTTACAAAAGCATTAATCTAAGTCAGGGCAGTGATCCCAGGTTCACAATCAGTTGAAAACCACTGCTGTAGAATGAGAAGCGGACGTATAGACTACAGCAAATATAAAGCGAATATAGTCATTAATATCACCTGGATCTTATCAATCAAGTGTTGCCTTACCAGCCAGCTTGAACAAAATATCTAATAAAGATTTGAGCCCTAATACCAATGCCTGAAAGAACAATGCTGGACTGCTCTTGCAGGCCGGTACCTTCTGTGTGGTTTCTAGTCTAGAGAGGTGTAGTCTCTGTCGCAGGCTTATTCATTTGTGAAGTGAAAAGACTGGTCTTAATCTTAATATAAGGCAGAGATATTATTGGCGGAAGTGTTGGTCAAAAAATCCATCAGATGTATTTCCTCTGGATACGATATTATATATATAATAATATATTTCCCAGACCAATCAAAGCACTTGTTTCATTCGTAGAAAATGTAAAGTGATTTGTAAAGCAACATTTCCTTGGGCAGTACTTGAATAATTGAAGAAGAGTCATTATTAGGAAATGTGCATATATAATTGCATTTGTCTGCTTACTATACGGTTCATAGAATAAGAATGCATTAATATATAAAGTTGACACACACCCTGTTTGATAGGCTGTCAATAACAGACTTGTGATGACCTATTATCTGTATAAATGTGTGCTTAAAATGGAAGTGTGTGCATGCATGAAAAAAAACAAAAACAAAGAAAACCTGACCTTGCATTGTGTGGATGGACTCTAGTGTGTTGCAATAGCACATAGAGTTTAATAGTGCAATGCAGCTACTCCGGCTAACCTTTGATCTGTGTGTAGAGACTATGAGACCACATACTTCAGTGACTTATTGAGACTAAGACTTACGTACTGATAATAGTATATACCACAAGCCAAGCCAGACATCTTGGCAGAGTCATAAACTGAGACAGATAATGTTTTTGCCACCTCAAGTCTCACTTCTTCCTATTGTGTTTATTATACCACCACCAAATGTTTTAAGAAAGTGATGCTGTCAGATTCCGCTGTTAGCAGGGGGGGCTGGGGCATACAGTATGTGGGATGAATTTTGGGGTGGCCTTTTTGTGGGGTCCGTCCCTTGTGTCATTTCATGTAATTTCAAAAAAGAACAATTAAAAAGAACAATTTTCAATAGTTTAAATGGCCAGTCTACAAACTCACAATGTGTCAGTAGATTGGCACGTTGAACTATTCCAAAAAGTTTTTCAAAATAGTTTTGGGTTTAGGATAAGGGGTTTAGATGCAAATGAAAATGGAGCCCTTAATGTATAGCCTAGTATAAATATTTATCACAGTGGAATGAATCATCATTATTGTCAAATGTTGGTCCTGATGGGCCAATGGCCCTTATTGGCCCAGTACATAAACCCTTATTGGCTACCCACATAAGCCCTTATCTGAGACGGAAACAATATGTATTATGATGTTTGCAATGGTTAAGCTGTGTGCTGATAAACCTCTTTGGAGCATGAGGCTTAGGATTTCACTTTGAACAACAAAGCAATGCACCATGAAGCCTCCAATAGGCAGCTTTAACCATACAATACGAAAATACACAAGTCTTATATTTAATATACCAAACTGAATTAGCTTTTCTGTTTAATGATATTTATTTATTTATTTGGTATTTAAAGGTAGGGTAAGTGATTTGAAATTCATTGTGTAGTACCAGCCTGGTGCACTAGGGGCGCCCAAGAGTAGCTACACTATGTGAACCTGCTTCTCGATCCTGATTGGAGGAGAATTCACCCTCCACCTGGGGAACTTTTATTAGCTCCTCTGCTAACGTGGGGGAGGGGGAAACTCCATATATGGTCTGCACACCTTATAATAGAGCATTTTAACAGAAAAAAATGTGTTTTGGGTGATATCTGACAAAAGTGAAATCACTTCCCCTACCTTTAAAGCCCCATTGTACCACTGTGCACTCTAGTCAGATTGGCTAATGATTTCACTGCCACTAACAACTAACAGTTAACATTGCACCAGTTACACAGTTTTTGGTGAATATTTTACATTCACCCTATTTTAGCCATTTTGCTTAAATGTGCCAAGGTGTGAACTTAAAAGACCCTGCAGCGCCCCATGGGTGTACATGCAGTGCCACAGATGACCTCAGATTGCAATCAATCAATACGGAGATACCAAGACACTACTAGGCTGATAAGCCAAGATGGGAACTACAGACCCTGTGCATATACATGTAGCTACTCCTTGGCAGTGTTGTAGTGGGACTTTTAGAAGTGGGGGGGGCGCCTCTTAAAGGGGAATTCCACCCATTGTACGCTCTCGGGGGAAAAAAATGAAAAAAGGAAACTCATTAACTTTTTAACTATTTTTATCTATAAGGTATATTAATGACATAGTAAAATATTGAAAATGAGAATTCCCCTTTAAGACACCACGTGCATGCACACTTGCATTTGCATGGGCATTTGCGTGCACCTGCGCAACCCACACACACACACAGACATGCTATTGAAACAAGTATAGCATATTGAGAAAGATTGTTAATTTACAATACCTAATTGTATCCATAAAAGTAAATGACAAGACAAAAAACATAGGCCTACTTTTGCCCCAAAAATATTTTAGATGTGAGAGAAGTGGGGGGACGCTGTCCCCCCGCGTCCCCCCTCCACTACACCCCTGCTCCTTGGGGTGCTCCGACTGGCCGACAGGGGCGGATGTAACATTTCCCAATGGGGGGGGGGCAGGAGAAAATGGTATGGGGGTATGGTATGGGGCTCGCCGCGATGAAGCCGCACCCATACCATTTTCTGTTACAGCCCAGATAGCAAAATGAATTGATTCAACGTTGAATTTTGGTTGAATCAATGCAAAATGCATTGATTCAACGTTGAATTTTGGTTGAATCAATGCATGTTGCTATCTGGGAGGACCTTTATTAGGCAAGTAAAGCATCAATAATAACATCAGTTGTTGTTGAAGTTGCAACAGACACGCAGCATGCATAAAGCTAAATAAAGCTAAAGGTCTGACTCAGAGAGTTTTCTGTTTTCAATGATGAAATGCTGTTGGTTTAGTGCTGCCACAACTGTAGTTAGTGAGTAGCAGTAGTAGAGTTTCAAATATTTTAAATATAAGCACTTTAATTTGAAATATCTTGTTGTTTTGCATGCCATCATGTTTGGTGGGGCAGTCAGGGCTTTTAGGGAGGCATTGCCCCCCCATACCCATGCCTAGATCCGCCCCTGCTGGCCGGTTTGGTTGATGACATAACGGTGACGTAACTAAGAGAGACCTTTATAACTAATATCATAAGTATTAGCTTGCTCCGCTCACGCACAAGTAGGCCATGGCCTACTTGTGTGCGCAACGCACAAATTTGCACTCTGCTGAGTGGTGCTCTAGTTTACAAGAAGTAATCACAATTAAAGCATACCAAATAATGTTTGCTTAATGTCTCGTATGGTACCACATCAATACAGAATGGGATTGTAGTTGCGAACAAAAAGAACTAATAGCAATAAATATTATTTTTAGTTTTGAGTTTGCAAGGCTAAATCTCGCTAAATTGTGGGCTGTTCCCATGCTGAATAAATAAAGGGCCTTGATGTGAAAAAAGTTGAAAACCACAGCATTATATGTTAATTAATGACACTTTCCGGAAACCCAGGACTAGGTTTGTCGCTGGGGTTATCTAATGGGTTCCACTAATCTTTGCTCCTTTTTGTACTCAGGCGGAAGGCCCACAGTATCTCCAGGGGATCAGGCATCATTTCCTGTGCCCCCATTGCCACCAAATTCAAGCCGTGATTACATCTGCACTATTCCCAACAGTGTCACAGCTAATGAGATAATCCATTTAGTTTTATTTCACACTTTCAAGAGATAAAGATGTACAAGGGTCCATTTGCTTTTCAAATCTCCGTCATTTAACTGGGCACCACCTAGAACCCCCTAAAGGTAAGACTGGTTGAAAATCATTGGTCTATCTACACATAGGCCTCAACGGCCAGGTGGGACCGATTTTTGTCCACCAGGGTACGCCATTAATCAGTAATCTGTGTGTAAAGTTATCCTTAATCATACATGGACTGTGGCACATGTTCTCCCACTGGTAAATCTGTTATTTCTGCTGAGCTACAACTTCATACAACAAAGTATGAACTATTCCCAGCACAGGAATCTTCTGTAGGTGGGTATGCTTCCCTCTAGTGGCAGAGGGAGGGATTTCTATGTTCAGGACCACTTTTCAACCTCCCCTCCTCACTCATGTTCATGATAGAATACTGTAGCATAACTTTCTACTCTGCCTGTCTCTCGTGATAGGACTGCTGTGGCCAGTCCAGAAGCCCATCTTCCAGTGTCATCATCAAGGGCGAATCCCAAGTTAATACTTTCATTGCGCCATACGTACTTTAGCTATATAGTTAATTACGCCCCATTTGATGGCAAAAATACAGGTCTAAGTCCCTTCAACCTCCACTTATGGGAAAACCAACGCACGCTCGGTTTTGTTAGGCCCTAACAAAACCAAGTGTAGGTATGGGGTAGATATGCCCTAAGACTTAGGGCATACCACCCCATACCTAGATTGATCTAATATAATAACTGGTATTCAAAAAGAATATACTGTATTTCTTGTTCCCTCTCCCCTGTCATTTGAATGGAAAAAACAGCCGGTCAAGAACTGGCTGTAAGGTCTCCCAATTCCATGGGAGAACATGCTGTGGCCGGAGGTTGAGGAAGATGAGAACTGGCTGGATTTGCACTGGCCTCCGTGGTATGACTTAATACTACTACTATTACCACCATTATTTCTACTACTAATAATATAAATATTCACATTCATTACTGTAAATGTATATAAAATAATATGGATAGGCACAGATGGGGATGGGATATTTGTGAATTTCTTCTGTGACAGGGTCCAGGAAATGAGTGGATTTTGACTTGATGCTACAGTTTTCAGATGTATGGAAGAACATGTTATGCAGAGGTTTGACTGACGTACAAACATTAGAATCCTCAGTGTTCAATTATAACTCTGTGAGTGTACAAATTAAACCAATTGTAGCCAAATGGACCCATGCAGCTGTCATAGATGGTTTGACTAAATAAAGTGTGAGATTAGGCTGTGGGCTTCTGACCATGTTTGATGGATTCATTTGGTTAAGTCACTTTGTGTATGTAATTGCAACAATAGGCCTAATGGAAGCCGGAAGGGTGTAAATAATCTGGTAAACAATTGATTTATTTTAATTTTAATGACTTGCTATGGAGTGCCGAATGATGTGTTTGTTGGGCAGTGCAGATAAAGGTTTCAGTCCAAAGCCAACTGGGGTAAAGTCTTTGATATAAAAACATATATAGTATATCACTCAAATTTCTTGTGACAGGTACAGTCAGATTATGTGTATTATAGATAAATGCGCGACCCAGACAATATTGCTATAGTCACGTTAATCTCCCTGAAATAAGACATGTGAGGATGAGATGGTATGGTCATTTGGTCATACGCAGAGGTGGGGTAAAGGGGTACCAGCCAAGAGGAGACCCAGATGGGAATTAGCCCAAAGAATAGAGAACCGAGAAGAAAGCCTCTGTTCCAAAATGTTAGGGGGAGCACTATATTTTCACCAACATGCCGTGGCATTTCTTAGAAATTTGGAGCCCCCCTCACCAATGAAATTCATTGGATGAGTGAATTAGGTGAATGAGGTGGAATTCGTTGGGGTCAATGAATTGGGGTCAATGAATTCCATTTGTTCATTGATTACCCAGCATTGCACATAAACATCAATGTTTGTAATGAAAATGGCGACCCCCACAGGTTAAATAAAGGCCTATAAAACAAGACGAGGGGTGAACTTACTAGGTGGAGTATTTTTAAACTAAAGAACATATTATATCTGTTTTAAATGTTCAATTCTAGTTATAGAGGGTAAGTAATGCATTTATCCAATATGAGGCTTACTAGCCTGGGATCCTTTTAAAGCATGTCTGGTGGTCGCCCGGGCACCCCCCATTGTGCACCAGGCAACTACCTAGTCTGGCTAATGGCAAAAACGCCCCTGCCAACATGGGTGCAGTGGCACAGTCATTTTCGCAATGATGTGAAAATGTTTATGTGCTGAGCCTACGTTGCAGGGCAGCCCACAAAGGGTTGCAATCGTGACGCATTGTGACTACAGATTGACTATATGGTTACTTGGTGTGTAACATCGTTATACCACAAAGCAAATCAGGCTTTGCAATTAAGCAAGGCTTTGCAAAAGGTGATGGAGAGCGTGCTCAGAGAGCGATGCCTATAGGTTGAAAGAACAATTAAGCCTGCAGGATATGAAAGCTTACAATGTTACTAACATGTTGAAATGAAATTTAATCATGTAGTAGATGAAGTGAAGCCACTTTTAGAATACGCAGATGGAGAGAGTAAAGATGACTCATCCTGTAGTCGCAAAACCAGAACTGGAATACATTTATAGTTAATTGCCCTACATTATGGTGGTTCTGCCTGCCAGAACAAAAAAATGTAATCTGCTGGTTGATCTGCTCCTACTGTACCTTAATTCCTCTTTCTCTCGTTCCTTTCAAGTCAAATTCAATTCGGTTATTATATCAGTTTAACCCAATTCAACCTGACCCATTTCAATCCCTATTTTGAGCAGGTTACTATAGCTATTTCTCAATTCCTAATTTAGGCAAGTTATTATAGCCATTTTTCAATCCCTATTGTGGCCAAGTTATTATTATAGCCATTCTTCAATCTCTATTTTGGACACGTTATTATCATAGCCATTTTATATATCTATTTTGGGCAAGCTATTGACGCCACAGCCAGAGGGTGAGTCTACCTAGCAGGGCTGGATCTAGAGGGGGCGCCAGGGTGGGCAGAGCCCACCCAAATGTGCATCCTGCCCACCCAATGAAAGGTAATATCAGTGCTTTTCATTAGTGGTCCGGGGACCACCAGTGGTCCTTGAGAGAGTTGTGGAAAGTTGGTTAACCAGATGTAACTCTTTGAGAGCGTAAAAATGAAACCAAATGGACCCTTGCGGGTACATTTGGTTTCATTTTTACGCTCTCAAGAGTTAAAATATTCATCAACAGAATTAGCCCAAGTCTACAAAACTAGAGAATGTAGAAGATTAATGGTCACTTTGATCTGTATGTTTGACTGTTTCCCAAATCCAGTCTGGTATTGTGGACGAAATCAAAATAAATCTAGTTTTGGGGTCTGTGGGGCTAAAATGTGCTCAAATGGTGGTCCGTGGCTCAAATACCGAATAAATAGTGGGCCCCGGTGTCAAAAAGATTGAAAACCACTGCTACATATTATGAAAAACTTTGTGGAGTTGCCCACCCTGCCATTCTTCGTGCCCACCCTAGTAGGGCTGGCTAAATCCGTGCCCTGCTACCTGGGGTCCTTGGAATGGAGCAGTCACGAGTCGCAGTAGTGATGCACCAGGTGATGGTATAGTGCACAGACTGCCTGGCTGGCTGGCTGAATGAGGCCCAGCAGCTGTGTCCCCAGACACCAAGCCACTCCGCCAATCTCCACTCCACCCAACCTCCAATCACCAGATGGCAATGAAAATACACAGGAAAAAATGATTACAAATGCAATAATAATAATACTAATCTTCATCAATATCATCATAATCATCATGTATACCACAATATGTTGAATGCATGAAAATAATAATTAAAGGGGAATTCCACCCATTTTCAACATTCTAATATGTCACCTTTTCAAGAGGTGCTGGGTGGACATGATAAAAACGTTCCCCCATTCTGTGCTTTCTAGAAATAGAAAGAAAATCATTAACATGGTGAAACACCTTGATAACATCATGAAGTATTTCACCATGTTAATGGATTTCTTTAGATGCTTCTTTTTTCTGAGAGTGCATTTGTACACTCTCAGAAACACTCTGCATTTGTACACTCTCAGAAAATATGTTGAAAATGGGTGGAATTTCCCTCACACTTCCTTCACACAGATTCTTTGATGCACTATCGATAACCTTAAGGAATTCAGAAAAAACGGCTTTGTGCTATTTTCACTAAACATGTAGGCCTACCTCCAGCCATGCTGAAACATGTGATTTCATCCTGACGACTGTCCATTCCAAAGACCAACCAGTAGGGGTCAGCAGCCTATAGTGACAAGGCAACACAAGTGTCTGAAATTAAGAGAAAAGGGGAAATGTGTCATATTAAGTAGGCTAAAATATCAAAGGAAGGTGTGTGTGTGTGTGTGTGTGTGTGTGTGTGTGTGTGTGTGTGTGTGTGTGTGTGTGTGTGTGTGTGTGTGTGTGTGTGTGTGTGTGTGTGTGTTGCTAATACACCACCTGGACTTGACACTAGTATGTTTCAGCAACCCCAATCCAATGAAACCCCTTGACGCTGAGAGACAAATATAGGGAGGCATTGTCCCTTTGTATAGTCTGCTATGACACAACCAAATTGTTGAACTCCAACCTCCCAATCTCAGACCAGACACTTAAAACCACCAGTTTTATAGCCCAGCCCTACAGAATACAGTGTTCTCAAAACTGGTCAGCACCTTTGCTCCTGCTGTTTTCAGTTTTTTAAATGTGCTAGAAGCATGCCCTCTGATTGGGCCCCCGTTTCATACACAGTATTTGATTACATTGACTCTCTGATAAGCATTTGAAGGTGGATGAATGGATGGATGGATGAATGGATGTGCTTTTGCAGGCACAAGTGGGAGCCAAGACAAAGATAGTCACAGCAAACGGTCCGGTTAGTCAGCTGGTGACAACACTCAATGATGTGTCAGACAGTCCTGACACAGTGATCTGAGTCACTAGCAGGCCATTTGCAGAAAACTACCGATCTACAAGCTATTTTCGGTGAGGGGATTTGGTCCGTATCGTGGAGGCATCAGAGCTGACATCATGCAGAGTTGTAGTTAAAGTTGTTATAGGAGGGGCAGTTGACATAATGGAGGTAGCGACTGCAGCCCTCTGCATGGTGCTCTGAATTGCTTCTCAGCATGTCTGCGGTGAGAAAACCAAGTCTCACAGTTGGAGAGACAGTCTGTCGTCCAGTTAAGATATAGTATTGAATCCTGTGGGATTCAAGCAGCCAGACCATACCTTAACTGGTTCCCAGTTGGGAACAGAAGGTGTTATAAACAACAACTCAAAGAACATAAAGTGTCCATACTGTGCCGGATACCATCAATATCTTGTTGACTTAAGCCAGGGGTTTTCAACAGGTGGTCCGGGGACCACCAGTGGTCCCTGAGATGGTTCCAGGTGGTCCCCAGCTAAGTTGGTTAACCAGATGTAACTCTTGAGAACGTAAAAATTAAACCAAATGGACCCTTCCGGGTCCATTTGGTTTCATTTTGACACCCTCAAGAGTTAAAATATTCACCATCTTAATTAGCCCGAGTCTACACAACTAGCAGATTAATGGTCAATTTGTTCTGTTTGGACTGTTTTGTTTCCCAAATCCAGGCTTGTGGACAGAATCTTTAGTTTTGTGGGGCTAATGGTGGTCCGTGGCTCAAATTCTAAATAAATAGTGGACCCTGGCATGAAAAAGGTTGAAAACCACTGACTTAAGCCAACACACCAGGATGTATATTACTGCCATACTGGTATCCCAGAATAAGTGTAACACTGTCCAGTGTTTGTGTGGTACAGTACTAGTTACCCAGATATCCGTTCTGAGCATTCTTTTTATGACATATCATGGTATCAAGGTTTTGTTTGTTGTGGTATTGAATTCCCTTACCTTTTTCCTTCTCTTAAAGGCCCAGCTGGGTGATGGATTTCCTGCTGGCTACAGCGCTGTCACACTCGGGAACGGGATCTGAAACCAAGGCCTGAGATGGAGAGCTGGCAAGGCCCTCATAGAGACACAGAGAGAAACAGAGGGTGGTAAAACACACACCAGGCACTAAATCCAACTCCAAGCTCTCTCACACTCAGCTGATCAATCTGGCTGAAGGCATTATTGTGCACTTTATCTTCCCTGCTGCACCAGAGGTCTCTGCTCAGAGCTGGAGCAACTTTGCCACAGACTGGACTGATCACACACTACTAAGCAGTATTGAATGTACAGTATATGTCTTATGGTTCTACGATCACAAGCAGAGCCGTTTATCCACATGTTTCATAACCTGTAAAATGTAAGGTTAATTTTTGTTGTTGTCTTTGTGTTTTTATGAATCTAACTTGAAAATCAGATTCAAGTGTCTGAAGTTATATAGGAAAGGAACCAGGATGCTAAAAATGAATATAAAATAATGTCCCGAGATTTCTCAATTCAGCTCAATTGATTGTCCTGTGACCAAGCAGAATTCTAGCACTGACAATTTCATATTTCTATAATGATTTATTTTCCCTTTTGCTTACAGTACATGTTCTGTGAAAGTATGACAACAGAAACGTTTTCTATTGCTACAAACGGCATGTGGGGGAAAAAGCCAGTATACAGTGTCAAATGATACAGCAGTTGGTTCTCAATTCACCATGGTAGATGAATCGAGTCAGCAGGTGTGTACTGCTGCATTACCGGACACATCCGACACAGTGGATGGAACAGTCTTGTTGTGGTACAGTGGACGGTGGGGGGTCGAGGCAGGACAAACAGAATAGTACATGGTAAAATTAAATATACAAAATTGTCTCTTTTAAAAAATACATTTTTTACCTGTACTGTACATATTATTGAACACAGTAGAGCTGAAACTAATCTGAACTAATCTAAACTGAAATCTATCTAAATGGGATGCTATATATAGCCTATATGCATTTTGTTATTTTCTCCAGGAGGGGCAAAACGCAACCTTTTCTTTAAAAAAAAAGGTGCAGTGCATTGTGAGTACATTTCACCATCTATTGTTTTTTCTACTACTTACATTTCGGTGCCACGGAATATCTTTCACTTATAACTTGTGTCCCCTCCCTGTGGCACATTCGTTATGCGATGCTCAGCCAGAGAAGAAGAATGGCACGCCTGACCTTCCAGCCAGTCACTGTGCTATACATGGTCAGGTTTTTTGGCAATTTATGTAGGCCTATCTACTTATAGTTAGGCTTAGTTACCGTACAATCCAATACTGTGTGTATAGAATAAACACTATACAAATGAGTCCAAGTTTTACCTACCATGTAGCTGGGATATAATTTCGAATTCCACACTGAGACCCATGAGGTTTCTTTTTGTCTGTGTGTGTGTGTGTGTGTGTGTGTGTGTGTGTGTGTGTGTGTGTGTGTGTGTGTGTGTGTGTGTGTGTGTGTGTGTGTGTGTGTGTGTGTGTGTGTGTGTGTGTGTGTGTGTGTGTGCGTACGTGCGTGTCAACTGTGAATCATGTTTATCTCAATCACCACAACGGATATCAGACCAACCAGACGTCTGTTTGTCTCTGCCACTAAACAAAGGGTCTCAGACCAGGCAAGGTTTTTATCTATTGTATCAGCAACAATCAGCTTTTAATGGAAGCTGTGCTTAGTATTACCTCATCTTATTATGGACCTCAGGCGTTAATAGAAGGTCTAATTTTATGCTGTTAACACAAAGAACTCATTAGCTGAGTGTACTGTTAGGCTGTGATTATGAAGGGTGAGCTGACAGGCCAGTTATCTGTTCCTAAGAGCAGAAAGAGATAATTTATGTGCTCAGCTTGAATTTTTTTTTATTCAACCAACATGCAGAATTAAGAGGACACTTTTTTCCTGCGGGTAATAACCATACACAGCAAAAGCAGTGCTAATTTGATTTTGAGCATGTAAATATAGACCATTACTCTCAGTTCATTAAATGAACTGAGGGATTTCGCTGTGTAGGTTGGCATTAGCCTGGCAAGTGTACTGTATACTGTATTAAGGCCAGACAGCCACCTTAATTATGATCACATTTGTGTCCAAGTAAAGCATAATAAAAACAAAGAACAGACGGGTTTGCCTGATGATTGAATGACAATTACACCACACATACAGCGGCTTATACAGTATATAGCTTATTTTCAGAAGCTGACCTAAGTAACATGCCCTATCGGCCATGGAGACATGGCCGATAGGGCATAAGCATGATCAGCTTACAGTACACGATATGGTTTAGGCCCAAGGTATCAAAACCGCCTCTGAAATTCTCTGATCCGTTTATGTAGTTTTGCAGTTTATTTGTGTAATGCATTTCATAACACTTAATATTCATAACATTGTCCCCTGAGTGACAAGGAAGTACCATTATAGTCCAGCAGCCACGGTGGTCAACAGATTTCCCAAATTCCCCTGCAGCCACTTGCACCAATCTACCCGCCAAAATGGAATTTGTAAATGGAATAGGACGTCTGTACAGCCGTACCTGCCAAGACGGCTGGCTGAGCACCCCGACAAGCCAACAGCTCCAGGCTGTTGGCTAGAATTAAATTCCCACTCATGGTGTTGCTCAATGACTCTCTGGCGTTAAAGGGCTTTACTGAAGTTCAGCAACACTTAAATTGGCCACACAGAAAGAAACAGCACACAAAACACCTATCGAAAATATGTATGTAGAATTCTTAAAGCATTCTCAAACATATTTTACCTATACATTAGGTCAGGGGTTTTCAACCTTTTTCATACCAGGGCCCACTAGTTATTTAGCATTTGATCTACGGACCACCATTTGATGACATCCAACGATTTCTTTTGCTTTTGTCCACAATACCAGGCTGGATTTCGGAGAAAGCAAAACAGTGAAACATACAAATGTCCACACACATTACACATTATCTAGCTGTGTAGACTTGGGCTGCACAGCTAGATACACTTGGGCTTCAGATGATGAATATTTTAACTGTAAAAATGAAACCAAGTGGACCTGCAAAGGTCCATTTGGTTTCATTTTTTACGGTCTCAAAGAGTTACATCTGGTTAACCTTTCCATCATTTACCTGGGGACCACCTGGAACCCTCTCAAGGACCACTGGTAGTTTCTTGATGTTTTTAAAACACTGCTATGAAATGATTATTTCCGATATTCAGGGCATCCTGGGATCACGTCGCTGTGTGAGGTCCCTCATTGAAGTGACATGACCATCTCGTCGACAAAGATGCCGACGGCGAGGACGAGGAGCATGACCACGAGAGTCAGGCCGCGCCGTACCACCAGCTGTCTGCATGACAGAGCCACCCCCACTGTAGTGACAGCTGTGACCGCGTCCTCGCCCTGAACCGAACCGAGCGCTCCTCCTCCTGAGACCACGTCCGCCCTTGGAGAGGTCAGAGAACCAGAGGCAGTGGCCTGTAGCACCTCCTCCAGGGGTATGATAGAATGCCCTGATTGGGGGAGGTGCAGGGGGCGGGGAACAAGAAGGTGTCACAAAGAGTGAAGCTTCCTAGAGGCCATTATTTGGGGTTGTATACGCTGTTGATCTGAGAGTGAGTTTGATAGCTCAAACTAGAGGTCTCAACGGGCCTGAAAATTAAGGCCCAGCTCTAACTGGCCCTAACTGATTAGGCCCGAGGCCCAGCCTGACTAAATGGAATTGATTTTAGGCTCTACCCGGCCTTAAACTGTCAGGTTGGGTCAGAATTTGAGAATTTGCCACAAAATAATAGTGAAATGCCAATCAGCACCATCTTCATAATAGGTAAAAATAGAAAAGAACTATTATTTACTACTAATAATAATAAAATAATTTAATATATATTATTGTTATGGAGCCCGAGGCCTGATCGGCCCTACTGATTAGCATAGATTTTAGGCCCGACCCCGGCCCTAAATGTCGGGTCGGGCCTGTTCGGGTTCGGTACTGGTCGGATTCAGGCAGAGTTTGAGAACTCTAGCTCAAACATGTGATGCTCCTTAAGGGAGAATCACTGGTGGTGCTGGTTCAGCTATCAGAAGCAGTACGGTACATGGAGGTACCGTGCCGTACTGCTTCTGATAGCTGAACACAGCATTTCCCTTAAGGAGCATCACATGTTTCAGCTATCAGAAGTGGCATGGTGCATGGAGGCTGTGAGGATTATTTCAAAACAATTCCACAAAAAATGTCTGAAGTTTCAGCATTCAGAATAGGAAATTGCAGTTGACTTACTTTTATTTCCACATCCAAACATCTCTTTCCCCTCTGTGATTGGGACTCCTGCTCTCTTCAATGCCTTCGAAATGTAAATTACATCAAAATGTCAGTCCAAAACATCTCATCCACCTAAGTCGACTGTTTTGATATTCAGTATATGATCATAACAGTGTTGTAATGATTACATAAAACATCTAATGAAAATAAAATGTATGAGTCATGATGACAGTCTTCCATGGACAGGAATACCATAGGTCTAGGCCAGACACCCACCTCTTCAGTGGCCTTGTTCCAGTCCAGTTTACATAGGTAAACTATTAAAAATATGGACAGCAACGTAACAGAGGTGAAAAGTCCCAACCACAGCCCTGCAACAGAAAATGGTACCAATAAGGACAGAATAATAGGCTCTAGTGCAGTGTCTCTCAGAATGTGCTCTCGGCTGTAGACTAGTGTCTCGCTACTGTCAGTCTCAACTTAGGACTGTGCACATAAGAACTGAGGGGTGAATTAGTTAGTACTGAGCAGATACTGTATACTGACCTGACAGTCACCTATGTCTATCTTGGCTGCTGTAAAGACTGAATTTCCCCCTGTGGAATCAATGAACTGCAACACATCTATCTAAAACCAGACTGATTCTACTTTTCTATTACCAGAGCATTACTATTATTGTATAGCACATACAGTAGGTCCACAGGAAATCAGTTGAGAACCACAGTTATTTTATAGCTAAAATAGTTCCAAAAGCACAATCCTTTTGCCAAGCACAAAGTATAAATGATCTTTTAATTATTGCAGTGGTTCTCAGATATACTGTAGTGTATACACATACAGCAGTGTATTCACGTCATTGTCGGGATCCCCAATATGATGAGTGTCCCCAATATGATGAGTGTTTAAACCAGGAGTTTTCAACGGGTGGTCCGTGCACCACACTGGTGGTCCGTGGAGGTATTGCATGTGGTCCCTGAGCATGTATTTATTAATGTAAGATTTGTTTATTTTATTCATTTTCTTTCCACTAATCACCTGGTGACCCATGATGGCTGTCCATGTAGTCATCTAAAGCAGAATTCCACCCATTTTCAACATTTTACTATATCATTAATATACATTGTTGTGACAGAAATAATAAAAAGTCCACCCATTCTGTGTTTTCTAGAAATGGAGGCATGAAAAACATTAACATGGTGAATCACATATTGATGATGTCATCAAGATGATTCACCATGTTTTTTGTTTTGTTTTGTTTTACAGAAAAAGGGTTAGAATGTCAAGAGGTGGAAGTTTGTCTGGTTGAGTCAGTATTATTAGGAAATTAGTATTAGTCAATGGAACATTGACAACAGTGGCCCCGGGTCGATTCTAACTTATGGTTCCTCCTTCACAATCAGTTGAAACTGTTCACAATCAGTTGAAACTGTTCCTCACTTTGTTGTCAATCCCCCAAGGGCCCATCTGGGGGTCCCCAGATGAACCAGTGACATTGGACCTAAAATATTACAACACACACACACAGCGTTCTTGACTTCTCACCTACAATGCCCATTTTGACAGGGAACATTAGGACCGCTCCAATGGGGAAGCCGATGAAGTAGAAAAAGATGAGGTTGCACAATGCACCGACAATCTGTTTCCCTGCTCCTCTAACAACCCCTCCAGCCACAGCCTGTGAAGATTTCATACATATGAACATAAATGCCTCTCACAGTGTTGCCAACTTGGCACATTTGTCCCTATATTTTTTTTTTCAGACCCCCCCTAGCACCAGAATTAGTGAAAAACTCCTGGCAGAAAATCTAGTGCATTTTTGCTGGTGAGTTGGGGCGAAATTGGTTGACTGGTGCCAGAGATAAAAGCCTTGTTTTTCACCATTTTTCCACCTATGATAGATTCCTCCTTCCTTCCTCGAAAGGACCATTGGTAACCAAATAGACCCTTATAGATCTGTAACTCTTGAGATGGTAAAATGGACCTTTCACGGGTCCATTTGGTTTCATTCAGTATTCAGTAATTCTGAATATTTCTACACATTTAGAAAATGTAGAAGAATTGCTATTTTGACCAACATTTTGCCAGTTATCTCTCCTAAAGTAAATATTCGGCGCTGGTATGAATATGGTTGAAAACCACTGCTCTAGTGCATTTTGGAAGTGCCACTCGTGCATTTTGGATTTTGTCAGTTGGCAACACTGGCCTGCAGTGGCCTCTCATAACATAAGGATGCTACAATCAATGAGGTAGACATCCATAATTATGCAAGTGATACATTGTGATATTGTCAAACATAAATATTGGTCTCAGACAATTCCTCCAAACCCACCCAGCAAATGCAACACTGTACCTTCAAAGTGGGCTAGAACAAAAGGAAGGCTTTTTAAAATGTGTACTGTATATCCCTTACCGAAGTGGCATCAGACAGATGGATAGCACCATACATTATCATGACATCAGCAACCCTCGTAACGACATCTCTGAAAGAAAAGAAAATTCATTAACATCTTAAAATATATATACACATGATTTAGAAATTGACAGAAAATATGCTGAAAAGGAAAAATACAGCTTATTTTTTTTTACACAAATACTTTTAATAGGTAAAATTATTTTCCTATGGGTGGTTGACCTAAGCAATTGTTAGAGGCAATATTCTACAACAAAAAAAATTGTTGTAGCTGTAAGCTGTATTTGATATTACCATATTAGTTTTTACCACTGGTAATGTTGCAAACATTTCAGTGAAAAATACTTTTATTTGATAGGCTAAACTAAACCATACTGTATAATACTAATCGGTATAATACGTTTAGTGTCATAATTGGTCTTGCCTAGGAGACTGAAGACTGAAGTGAAATGACAGGCACATGTTTAATATGACGATTAATACCTTTTCAGGTTAATATGTATTGCAACTGCTACAACGGAAGGATGACTACATGGGGCTTGCTTGCCTTGACTAGCATCTGCCTGTAAACATCCAGTGGGCATTTCAGATGTACATTTCAACAAGAATAGCCAATCTACAAGATACAGTTGTAAATTGTAAATCGTGGGTGAAGGTATATACAGTAATCAGTGTAGATGAAAAACACAAGGGGTATAGGACCTTGGGGAATTTTCAACAACTAAGTATAGTAAGTATAGGTTAAGTATAGTATAGAATACGTGATTAATACTCTAGACAGAGAGAAGAGAGAGATCAAAATACCATAAGAATGTACTCACTGCTCTGGGGTGAAAATATATCCTATAACGTCTTTAGTGACGCCAAGAACAGTAGCAACAAAAACTGAGACTACAACTGAATTGGGGAAAAGAAATACATGTATTAGTCATGTTGGCAGATGTATGGACAGTTTTGGACACTCTAAACAAGAATTTTGAGGTAATAAACAAAAATAAGTTCTGTTTATAGCTTTTAATATTAGCCTAAAGCCTTATGTATTAAGCATTTTGACAATAAATGGGCGAATCAAACTATGCCAACAGGAAATAATGGATTTTTGGTAAACTACGCTGATTTATGGTATAAATAATTTATACCATGTGATGGTGTCGTGCAGTGAAAATGGCCAGTTCACAAACGTTTTGAGCTTGTAATGTAAGAAAATGTTGAAAATGTTTGCCTATAATGATAACACTCTCAAAAGTGCATATGGATGGAATTCATGGATGCATTCATGGATGCCACTTCACATGGAACAGGGGGGCATGGACACCCTGCAATTGTGATTTATTGAAATTGTGCATAAGCGCATTTCAGTGATGTAGTGGTCCGTACTTGTACAGATGCAGGAGACTTTGGCTGAGAGCTTAGCCTGCTCCATGTTACCAGCACCAAGGGCATTCCCAACTCGCACACTGGCGGCAACAGCGAATCCCAGTGGAAACTGTGGGCAAGGATGAGGCATCATTATATTTGTGAAACTACATTATATTACCCATAGCTCAAAATGTATTGCCAATCAATGTTGTTATCCAACGATTAGAAAACAACAACATATCTTTATTGTTTCATTTTGGTTATTTCACGTTCATTGCGTCCAGTTCCAGTATCAATACTTTGTCTAAACTATATTTATGTAAAGTACTACTTATACTGCAAAATACTGTATATGAATAAGCATGACTGAGTTAGAGATGCACGATAATCGGCCATCAAACAGCGATCGCCCATATTGGCCAATATTCACTCTGGTGATCGGCAATTTACCTTTCTGTATCGGCAATTTATTGTACCTGGAGAAACCGATCGTTTATACCATTTAGTGGTATGAATGTCAATAAGATATAATATCATTTTGCATCTTTGTGACAGACCTAAACAATCTCTCCTTTCTTCCCACACGTAGAGGAAAATTTGGAAATTTCCCTTTACAAACAAGTTTCTTATCGGTATTGGAGTTATCGGTATCAGCCTGGTTGGGAGAAAAATAATCGGGATCAGTCCCAAGAAACCTGATCGGTGCATCTGTACTATTACATATTATCAGTTACCATGTAAGCAACAGCTGCCAGCGCATAAACAACAGACTGAGCAGCCAGCTCAGTTTCACTGATGACGCCGGCCAGGAAGCCTCCGATCTCATACAACCACCACTCCAGGCACAGCATGAACATGCTGGGGATGGCTAGCCAGATGAATGGCCCCCACTCCTGAAGACATTCAGTTGACCACCCTAGGGGTTAGAGTAATGGTCATGGTTCACACTCATATTTACCAGCAAACGACCTTATGTGTTAACTTTACATACTGACAGAGTGCAGTCCACATTTTAAACAGTAAAGGACACAGGATACTGTACTGTGGCAGTCAAATAAACTCTGATGCCCCATTAGTTTAAATTACTGTATCAATATAGTCAGTCAGTCAGTCAGTCAGTCAGTCAGTCAGTCAGTCAGTCAGTCAGTCAGTCAGTCAGTCAGTCACCATACTGACTATTGACAATTTGGGCACATATTACACACTGGAATGTGACCAATGGTAAAGGTATTCCAACATTATTAGACTAGGTTGAATACACATCAAGAGGAGGGGTGTGAGAGTGGAAGAATCGTTGCAACAATGTCTGGTAGAATGAATGAAACCATGAAGAGCAAGAGACACCCTTTAAATAGCCTCAGAACTGTATTATGTGGCCTAATCTCGACTCAGATGGAATGATAAATGATTTCAATGGGAGGCACATCTCACCTTCCCATGTGGCCTCGTGTAGCCTCCTCCAGCAAATGTAAACGTACAGGAACACAGCCAGGGAGTACTGTGTGATAGCATTAGCTGCAGCAGATCCACTTCACCAGGGATGAAGAAGAGCAAAAAGGTTTAGCGCAGTGGCATTACAGGGACCTCTCCATACACATAGGAAAATCCTCCTTTTCATTTTTAAAAGCCGCAATCCGTAGGATTTATGTTCTTCCAGGGATTCTAACGCTTGGGGCTTGACACTGATAAGACTTGTAGTAACATCAAAAAAGGATCATTATTATTCTGTCACAGTTTAACAGTTTAACTTTTTTATGTTATGTACGCTACATGGAAGCATATTTCAATCATATTGTTTGTTTATGTTGTTTCCTCAAGGTCCTTGAGGGGTCTTGGAGGCTTGATAATCAGAAACCAAAACGGAAGCCTATTTGTCCATTTGGACATTAAATGAAATCTTTGAAATTATACCAGTGGTATAAGTGATGTAGTATTGTATTCAGTACTATACAGCATATTGCATTGTTTTGCACTGTGCTACTCTACAGAAAATGAATGGATGAGTGAATGAGCCACAGAGGAGAGACTTACGCGACACCCATGTCCAGAGGATAGAGGAAAATATAGTTGATGAGTGCATTAAGGATATTCCCCAGAGCTCCAGTTATCACCTGAGGCCATATGATGCCCTGCGAATAACAAACACCCTCCTTTTAAGATTACATATCTGCTTCTCACCACCCCCGGTGTTTTAGATTCATTCGTTTCACTGTTTTATTATTTTACGTTGCTTTTTTCTTATTTCATTTATTACATATTTTACCACCTCAGTGGCCTTGTGGTTGGACTGTCTGCCCTGAGACCAGCAGGTTAGGGCCCAAAGTTTAATCTCTGGACCCTTGCAGATTCATAGCAAAGAAACAATAAATGGTGCCTGCTAGGCAGTTAGCATTAACCCATTCAGGCCTGACCTAAGGTTTTTGAAAAACCTAAAATATTTATATTTCAGCATCAAATAAAGTTAAGTATGTGATACTGTACATACTGTACACTTTCTCCTCTTTGTTGCACATTCTAAATAGAGTGATTTGGTTAAAAATCACATCCATTCCATGTCAACTGTAATTTTATTTTTAAGAAAGGAGACATCTGTGTAACGGCAATTACTCAATTTACAATTTACTGGTAGGCATTTAGCAGATGTTCTTATCCATGAAGGTAAATCATCAAATGCAGAGAGGCCGGTTAGAGAGGACGCAAACTAAGAGCATATATCATAGACCGCACCTGATTTTGAAGATATCGTCCCTGCAGCTGATACATGAAGGCAGCCTGGGAAAGACAAACAAAAATAGCAGGTTTGAATGGGCATAATCAAAACAAGCCATTAGGTATCATACATGGGATACATCATGGGAGTGAACGTGACTCACTGGCAGAGCTGGCATGAAGATCATCACATACAGCTGGGCAAGTCTTTATGGCAGATGGACATGAAGGTAAGTTGTAATGTAATATAAGGACATGCAATCGTGGTACAAAGGACGTAGCTTCAGAACTACTATCTATGCCATTTATTTGGCAGTCATTTGGCAATTAAAGTATTGTGGTTCATTTAATGTTTAAGTAATGCTAACATGTAACCAAGGAATCCCAAATGTATGTTTTATAATATTATACACTATATACAGTATTGTTATATTATAATTTTACATGAGGGCGGCGGAAGCCGCCCTCATACCATTTACATTTAAATTCTTTAGTTCTGTGACAGACAAGATTTATATCTTGCACAGGACTTATATTAGGCAAGTATAAGCATCAATAATAACATAATTTTTCTGTTTTGAATGATGAAATGCTGTTGGTCTAGTGGTTCCACAAATGTAGTTGGTTAGTAGCAGTAGTAGTGTTTCGAATTATTTTAGATATCAGAACTTTAATTTGAAATATCTTTGAAATTTGGGTTGCTTGTATGCCATCATGTTTAGTGGGGCAGTCAGGGCATTTAGGGGGGCATTGCCACCCATTGCCCCCCCCCCAAGCCCATCCCTAGATCAGGCCCTGGTGTGTGTGTGTGTGTGTGTGTGTGTGTGTGTGTGTGTGTGTGTGTGTGTGTGTGTGTGTGTGTGTGTGTGTGTGTGTGTGTGTGTGTGTGTCAGGCCTGACCGGGCGACCTCAGGGCTCTGTCTGACTGCCAGCAGTATGGCCTGGGTGTTGAGGAGGAGTGCCCAGCAGGGGCAACAGGCCAGCAGCAGGATGAGGACCCCTCTTTGGAGAATCACTCCTACGCGCTTCAAGTTACCACTCCCATAAGTCTGCAAGGAGGAGGAAACACAGTAAACCGTCAGTCAGGCCCGGATGTAACATTTTCCAATTGGGGAGGCAGGTGAAAATGGCATGAGGGCGGCTTCATCGCCCGTGGCGCGAAACCCCTTACCATTTTCATTTAAATTATTTAGCTCTGTGACCTACAAGGTGTATATCTTGTACAGGACTTATATTAGGCAAGTAAAGCATCAATAATAAGTGAGTAGCAGTAGTAGTGTTCCACATCATTTTAAATATAAGTACTTTCATTTGAAATATCTTTGAAATGTGGGTTGTTTTGCATGCCATTGTGTTTGGTGGGGCAGTCAGGGCATTTAGGGGTGCATTGCCCCTCCATACCCATGCCGAGATCCAGCCCTGCCATCAGTCGTGACACACAGCCTACGCGCCAGTAAATTTGTAGCACTTTTTTAAACGACGCCAGATAATGACGTGAATTACTGGTGGGTATGCTTCCATCAGCTACGTTGAAAGCAAATCAATTCCTCAAAGAACTTTGAGTCATATCCCCTGGAGCGAGTGGGAAAACATTTTGTTTTTCACATCAAGGATGTTTTTTTTTTCATTACCTGACACATCCTGCAGTAAATGCACTGTCTCTGTAGGTGTGTATATGTCTGTAATCCACATAATTCGAGATCCGTTTGACCCATCAACTTCCAATTTGACAAAAAAGGTGTTTAATGTTATACCCGTTTTTATCCACTTAATACTTTAATTATAATTAACACGTTGCAAGCTTGTAGCTCTTCTATTATGACAATGTATTTACATACTCAAAATAGGGAGATCATGTTGAAAATAGAAGTGTGATATTAAAGTGAGTGTGAAAATTAGTGCAAGATTATTATATTACCTGAGATATTAGAGTATCACAGGCGGATGCCAAACCAGAGCCAATGGATATACCAGTGACATTAATCACCTATATTGAAAAGAAAACATTTTTAAACAAACATCTGGATAGACAAAAAAAGAAGATTAAAGATTACAGAATGTATAGTTAGAAATTAAAAATATGTTTGTTTGTTTGTTTTGCTTTATTTCAAAAAATAAAGCAAAACTTTAAAACAAATTCTGCCTTGCAAAGTTGGTGTTGTGACTTTAAATATTGTCAATGCCCCCGATACTACTAGATGAGTTCACTGATTCACTGCTCCTGAATGAAATGCCCGGTGCTCGGAGTCTGGTGAGAGCAGGAGTAGACCTGGTGAGACGTAGGAGGGGTCTGGACAGGAGTCAACCCACAGAGCCTAGTCCTAGTCCTCCAGAGTATGGTGTCTCCCACTACCGGCAGAGTAGTTCTGGAGCAGTGGATTATGTGGCCTTGGGTCTTTCCCTAGTGGACTGACCGAGAGTAGCTACTGGGACGTAAGTCGGGACTTGTTCCAACCCGGCTGGGTCGCCTGAGTGAGGGTTATGATGTTGTGAGACCCGAAACCCAGATGACCTTGGGATACATCACTGAGGATACGTCCCAGTTGCATCCATGCGATGTATCGTTAAGATAGAGATTAATTATGAATATGTCTTTTTGGCAATAATAACATGTATCAATGAATCATTTTATGTCTTTCTCCCTACAGACAACTCGGAAATATACTGTTGCTATTGTAAACACCACCACCCCGAACATTCCTCAATGAGAGGAACAGATGTACAGTAGGTCTCTATAGGAACAGATATTATTATGTAGGCCTGTGCAGTTTCCTTACAGCGATTGCCATTGCCACACCTGCAAGCTCTGTCTTGCCCAGGTGTCCACAGAATACCATGCTGATGAAGCCCACCAGGAACATCATTAACTGTGAGACCACCTGAAACACAAAATAAAACACAATGACAATTGTAAACGGTGTTATCTTCCCTCATCTTATCATCCTATTAGATTTTTTTTGTATCTTATCAAAGCTGTAAAATATCACAATGCATGGTTGATTATAGAGAGAAAGCATAAGTAAGTAAAAGTACCCCGAATTGTCACGAATATAAGACTGGTTAGCACTGGTTATAAGACGACCCCCATTTTTCAAGACTCATTTGTGGAAAAAGAACATTGAATGTCAAATAGTATAGTCCCTGAATATAAGATGACCATTTTTTAGGATATTTCCATTGGAAAAAAAAAACGGTCTTATATTCAGGCCAATAGGGTAAATAGTCTTGCCAGCCAGGCCATGTTGTCACGAGGTCAAGCCATGAGGCCCATATAGGCCAGCAGCTTATCTCCTGTTTCTGTAAGGCACTTTTACTGCCAAGTAGGGAGACATTGGGTGCCATTGTTTTGGTATGACCCAGCCGAGAATCGATAACATAGAAAACACACTTTCTTAAAATGCTTGCATGGTCCAAATGCTGTAGATATTGCATCATCAATCAATTTCGTTCTGCGTAGCACAGAGAACATTTATACACAATGACAACGGTTCCTTCTGGCACTATAATGGTTCCAAGCATCATTTGGTGTGTAATGATCATAAGCTACTGTATGTTTGTGAACTTCTCTAGATCAAAGAGTTATGGCTGTTGCAGGGCTGGGTTCTGCATGCTAAAACAGAAAGAAACAACTATGTCAAGGCTTTGATATCTGGCTTTAAACATGAATATCTCAAACAGACATCAATTGTCCTCTTCACCCCCAGTATGAAGTTTATGTCATGCCAGAGTTACGACAGAATATAGATGATTAGCTAAAACGACCATGGGGTTGTTTCTGACCATGTTCTCTTGTCTATTGGGTCCAGTTAAGGATATAATCTGAGGCTTAAAACTTGGCAAACATCTTCGGTTACTCATTGACAATTCAAGTACGTCTGTGTGGCTAAGGCACAATGTTGAACAGGAGATAATATTAAACATTCGGAAACACTAGAAAATATCATTAATGATTTTTTCATGGTTTAGTTTCTTGTTTATTCAAGACCCAAATTATTCCCATGACAGCTAGCCAGACAGACAGACAGACAGACAAAATAACTAAATTAACTGTACATGACACGTGGTTGTACAGTAACTGTACGCCAAGATACGCTCATATTGTTGTACGTACAATATGTACCATAAAAATGTAGATGATTCTCCACAAATTCAGGACATGGTTATACTGAAGTGGCACTATTGTTTATTATTCATTATGCTAATTTGCTGACAGTAGTGACAGAGGGTACAACTATTACAGAGTTGACAGTGCTTTTGCTTCCAATGTTCTTATAAGTATAGTATGACAGATTGGATATAGCTACAGATATAGCAAGTGAGCAGGTCAATTTGTGTTCTGCCACTATGATAGATAATGTTGAGTCAGATTAGTAAAGCATTACTAACAAGTAAGACACTGTGCCTCTTACTTGCACACGCTATATAGGATGACTTATGGACTTCCAAATTTGGGGCAGGCGTACCCAAATATGTGTATGTAATACAGACATTTCTGCTTGGATTAAGTAGTAATCTTGGCAACTGCGTTTGCAATAACATACAACCTTAATTGGCAAGTTAACCCTAATTAATCTAGTACATGATGCATCCAAGGTCATTCTTACCACTGGTCCTGCTAGCTTTACAAGTTGAAGGATCTCAGTCTTGTAGTCCATGGGTATCCAGCGTGTAATACGTTTAAGGCATGGATCACAACATACATGGGAATCATTCTTATGGGAAATATCTGTTTGATCGCTTTTGGTCTGTCCATTTACTCCATTGGCAGTTTTTGTTGTAGAGTCGTCCATAGTGGAATGGTATTGTGTACTACCGTACTTGACAGAATAGTTCAATTCCAATCATCAATGAATGTGTCCCTGGCTTCAGAGGTTGTCGGTGAGGCTGGAAGCAGTTTATGTTGAAATCTGTCTAATTATTAAGTCAAGCTCTCAGCCCACTGTGTTGTGTTTCAATTACTGTTTAGCTGGAGCAGACCTACAGTACACTGTACAAAACACAGCCCTGCATGTGTAATTTCTACGTCTTTTGTAATAGTACATTATTGTGGCCTTTAATTTGTTATTAAAATGGGGACAAAACTGAGAACAGGGTAACTTTGGATGTTGCCGCTATATATTTTTCTGCAAACTGCCAGCAAGTTCAGTATGTTGCCTAACATTGCCTTAACCACAAAGTAACCTACACAATCAGCATTTTTTGGTTTGAATTTTTCCTCTAGAATAGGAATAACAGGTTTCAGTTGTCGACAAGGGTTGATGCTTCATTGCATTTCGGAAATAGCCAATACATATGGCTGTGGAAAATGTCTGCTTTTTATCTTTATCTGTTATTATTGTAGGCTTGAGTAGCCAGCCAACAGGCACGCTGTGAGTTAATGGAGTTTTGGTTGTTGCTGTTGCTTCCATTGGGTGGCACTGCTTTGCTTTAAGCGATACAGGACACCTTTCTGACAGATTGTTTGATGGAGGTAGGATAAATTGATCATGAAGTCTTGGCGGGGTGGAGTGGCTGGAGTGGGTGGGTGGGGGTTAAAAACACCCCCCTTTTCCTAATTCCATTTACTCATTGTGTCAATGAAAGACAGAGAACATTTGTGGGTTTGCAATCATACAGTACATGCAAAGTTAAAGTGCATTTGTTTGCTGGTAACACTTCAATTGTTAAGATTCAAGACCAGAATGACATTTTAGTTGCACAACACTATGTTGTATACTATGTTTGGCATAGATTGGGAAATGTGAGCGAGAATAGTATTGAACCGTTCAGGATTAACGGTAAATGAAGTGTATGGGGTTTAAGTGGTTGAAACAAAGCTTCTGGGAACTGAGATTAGAACCAAACAGGTCTTGGGAGTAATAATGAAAGATAATGGTAAATAATAAAGACAAATAATTAATAAAGATAATAGATAGCAATAGATAATGTTGCATGAATTAATGTACTTCTATCAGGCAATCTGGCAAGCTGTAGTCATTGATTATCTATGAATTACTAAAAGTTTCAAATTAGAGCATGCAGGATTAAATAAAAATCTTTCAACAGAAACCAAAGGGCTCAGAAACCCAAAGGGCTCATTTACTGTATAATCGATCTTGGTTGTCCTGGAGACATTATCAATTGCAATTACAGTCATCCTATATATAAATACGTAATTAGTCCTTCCCAGAATGATTGAATCTGAAAAGAACCTTTCTTCACTGAGCAGGTGTGGCGTTGGGTGACGTCCAGTGGCTGTGGCCAACTGTCATTTGTCACAACAACTGGACAGTGATTTAGTGGTGGTAGTGGCAGTGACGTGTTTTCCTGTTTGAGATGTCTGACTCTCTAAAATACCTGCCGCTCCACCGCAGCCAATAAATGAATGAATGAATGGCGCCTGTCTGACAAACATTCAATTCAATCTCAGGATCCAGCCTGTGACTTAAAAAAAATCTATGACTTATCGATGACATATGACTCCAAATTTGGGCAAAGTTTCAGCCCCCAGATTAGAAGCTCGTTGACTTCCCTTTAGAAAATAAAAGTAAAACTAGATCAGCACTTGGTGGAGTACAAACGTGCGAATAGCACACAAGTACGCCATGAACTACTTGTGCGTGAGGAAAGCGAGCGAGCAGAGAGTAAGTACCTCGACACCTCCAGGAGATAAGTGAGTATTATCTCCAAAGTTTGGTGCACGGTTGAGTCCATGGGGGTCCAGATTAGCTTCAAGACATACAGAGACACACAGATACCCTCAAATAGACAGCACACCCCATGCTGTATAAAGAACACCTGCTGGTGTTATTTGATATGGATGACAGAAATAGCCACAAAAGGCCCAGCCACAATTCACCCCTAAACAGCATCAATAAAAACATCGTTGACTAGTGTTGACACCATTGTGTTGCTGCTGGCGGGTGGAAATCTCATTTGAAATCTCAAAAGCGATTCTTTTTTGTTACAATACAAAAAAAACATCCTATTTTCGCTGCGTTTGTGCAACACTCTTGGCAACAATTTGCGCTGCTGTGGATGCAGCTACAAAAGGACGACGGCATTCGCTCTCTCTCATTCACGTTCATCTGATGTTCGCCGTACACACGTCAGACGTCAAGCTTTCGAACGCGTCGTCGTCCTGTTTCTCTGGCAGAAGCGTGGCAAGAGAGCAGAACAGAGCAAAAGGGGAAAAAAGGAGAGGAGAAAAGATGATTTGCAGAGGCCAATGAGAGAGAGAGGTGGGTGGGGGGGTGGATGAGCGAGGGGGCGAAACCTAGCGTAGGCTCTCATTCATTTTACTGGTTCAGTGATGCAGCAAGGCCCGTCACACACACACACACACACACACCCCCACACACAAACACGACAAAAATGTATTCCTATGTCCCCCTCTCTGATGCGACGCACACTCACACAGCCCACACAGTTAGAGCCCCCCCCCCTCCCCTCCCTCCCACAACCACGCACACACAAGATCACAGACACGTAAATACACTCCGCCAACCAGCGGCCTGGCGCCCGCCGTGACGTCACACTGCAGTTCTCCTCGGGCTCCACTGGATGACAGTGGCAAGTTACCACTCTCTCTCTCTCTCACACACACATACACACCCACACACACAATGGGCCGCCATTCATAGTGGCGGCACTCCGCTCAGTGTTTTGTATACGAGTGTAATATATTGGCCACACGTCTGTTGTTGTTGTTGTGCTGGTGTGCTTACATGTGTCGGCTACTATAGGGTTCCAGTCAGACAGCCAGGCAGGCAGGCAGGCAGACTGGTGGGGAAATGGAATATTTGGAAATCAGAGCGTGATGTAGAGGGGCTTTTAGTAGGGGGGGAGTTGGTTGGGGAGGTTGGGGGGGGGGGGCAGGTAGGCTGGTTGTTTGATGTAGGCAAGAAGATAAAGGAGGCGAGCGTTTGGTTGGGGGGTGGGGGGTGGGTTGGGTGGGTTGAGGTTAAAAGAAAAAGAAAAATCTCAAATGAGAGAAATTTATTTTTGAGTCACAGCCGATTTGGTGGAGCAAGATAAGAGCTGATGACGGCGGTGGTATGATGAGGATTAGGGTGGATGAGGGTTGGTGGGTGGGTGGGTGCGCGGTGGTGGGGGTGGCTGGTGCACGGCAAGGCAAGGCAAGGCAACATTTGGAGAGAGAGCAGGGGCGGATGTAACATTTCCCAATTGGGGGGAGGCTTTCCCAAAAATGGTATGGGGGCGGCTTCATCCACACCCATACCATTTTTATGGTATGGGTATGGACTTTTATTAGGCAAGTAAGCATCAATAATAACATCAGTTGTTGTCGAAGTTGCAGCAGACACACAGCATACATAAAGCTAAAGGTCTGACTCAGAGAGTTTTCTGTTTTCAATGATAAAATGCTGTTGGTTTAGCGGCGCCACAATTCTAGTTAGTGAGTAGCAGTAGTAGTGTTTCATTTTAAATATAAGCACTTTAATGTGAAATATCTTGGGCTGTTTTGCATGCCATCGTGTCTGGTGGGGCAGACTGGGCATTTAGGGGGGCATTGCCCCCCCATGCCCATGCCTAGATCCGCCCCTGAGAGAGAGTAACAGGGGAGGGGTGGGCTGGTGTGGGACGAGAGGGTGAATGGAAGAAGGGCTTTTGGAGGAGGGAGCGCATGAGTGTCGATTTGTGTGGATGATGTGGGCATATGTGTCTGTGTGTGTGTGTGTGTGTGTGTGTGTGTGTGTGTGTGTGTGTGTGTGTGTGTGTGTGTGTGTGTGTGTGTGTGTGTGTGTGTGTGTGTGTGTGCGCGCGCAAACACGTGTGGGCTGGAAATTGCGTCCTTAAAGTACGAGAGACACGAAATTCGTTTGGGAGGGAGGGCATATAAAAGATGAAGCGATGGCCAACATCATGTACCGTACGTACTGTATTCTTCTGCTGGCCGGAGGGGGAAAAGATGTGTGGCGCTGTGTAGAAAATCAATCAGTCAATTTAACTCTTTTTTTCCCCTTTTAGCGTGTGAAAATGGACCGGTGCGAGGGTCCATGATTTTGCAATGCTGTCACGCGTGCCGAGAGAAAGAGAGAGAGAGAGAGAGAGAGAGACAGTGTGTGTGTATATGGAAGTACAACTGATGAGATAGAAACAAAAGAACTGAATCTTTGATAGACAGAAAAGAGAGAAAGAGAGAGCGAGCATAGACTCCAGAGAGGGAGAGAGGGAGGGAGGGAGGGAGGGACAGCCAGGCCACGGATGAGAACGAATTCAGAGGAGAGAACAAGGGGGATGGAGAGAGAGACTGAAAGGGTTGCCAGCCAGGGGTGATTTCAACGCCTTCCTTCGTGCCTTATTCCTTTTGTTGGGTGTTGATGTTGGGGTTTGTTGGGGGTAGATTGGTGTTGAGGAGCTTTCTGGGCGAGAAGAGCGGTGACGCAGAGGGGGCTTCGCAGCCGTCTGCGCCGGGCTGATAATGATGATGGTTAAAATGATAACAATAATAAGTAGCTTCTCATGGAGCCCTCAATCGCCCCGCTTGTGACGCGCGCGTCACAGATTATCACTCATGACACACTGTGTTGGACACACACAGGGCTATCTCGCGTTGGCAGTGCTTGTATGTCCACGCGCACGCAAGAATGTGTGTGTGTGTGTGTGTATGTGTGGTTGGGTTGGTGTGTGTGTGTGGTGTGTGTGTGTGTGTGTGTGTGTGTGTGTGTGTGTGTGTGTGTGTGTGTGTGTGTGTGTGTGTGTGTGTGTGTATGTGTGTGTGTGTGTGCGGCGTGCACAGAGAGATACATGGATGGTCAATTTGGAGGATGAGACACAAAGAAAGAGAGAGAGAGAGAGGGAGAGAGAGAAAGAGATAGATGGTCTGAATCATGCCATGTGGCAGGTCCTAGTGTGAAAATGAACATTCATGTTTATTTTAATCAAGAATCTGTTATTAAGTTGTAATCTTTTCTATTTTCACTCACATAAAGCAACAGGGCAGCGATAACAAGGAAACAATCCTGCCAAACCTCTTTTTTTGGCCCCTTTTTCTGGTCGGATGTATAGACTACTCTATAGCCTTCCATCTACTCCCCCTGGTTAACATTTCCCCGCTGACACGTGCCGCTACAGCTTGTGTAAAATGCGCTATGATGACACATACACACGCAGTCCTTTAACAAACCACTCATAATTTTCCAGGCAGATGAGTAGGGTACTGTAAATACTGTACCTAGCTTCATGAAAGCAAGCTCTTTCCTAGAATCCTCAACATACACAGACATGAAAACAAATCATCCGTTCTTCAACCAACCAACCATCATACTTTGTTCATTTACTATTCAGTAATAAACCTCCATATCTGTGATACCTGATTGTGTCCTTGTTTGACCTGCTAGTTAATATTGATCTGGCCGATATGCCAACACCAGAGTCGGATGTTAACCATGTGAATACTGATTTGTAATCAGTTTCAACCTTTGTGACCTTGTAGATCTTGCTAATAAAATAGACTTCACTTAACTGTTCTCAAATGGGAACTTTTAAACAAAGCTAGCTTTTTCAAATTGAGTACAAAATGTTACCTACTTGATTATGAACTGAACACGAGACCAACAAGACCGCAAGGACTTCCCATTGATTGTGTTTGACTGTAACCTTTACTGATGCCATTTATGTCCCACTGTACTGTGTAACAATGACTTTTCTGCCAATAAACTATTAAATCAACTATTGATCAATCAATCAATGAATTAATTAACCTTTAATAAAATATCTGTCACTATCACTGGCAAGTGATGGCCTACGACTATACTGTAGGACCAAAGAAAGATCAGAATCAGCTTGGGACTCTACCTTCTGGCATCGGTCAGGCTGTACTGGGAGCAGCCAGCCGCTGTTTCCACTGTGCTCTCAGAATACATTGGACAGGCTTCACTGAACTCCACCAACCCTGATTTCCCTACCCATGACTCATCTCTGCATGGCGTCCGAAACAATGCCATGCTGTGGTGCTTCTGTCCCGTCTGACACACTTAGTCATAGCAAATCATATAAAAAGGGTAAAGGAATTTAATTTAGCCTGAGTTTGTGTGTAGTGGTGGGTAAACCGACATGATTCATATGCCATTGCCCACACTGCTATGCATGTACAGTCTCCTTCCACGCTTACTGTAAACCCAAACCACTCCAGTTCCTCCCAGCGATGTGATATGTCCTGTTGCGCGTCGCCGACCCAAGTGATTCAACTGGTTCAATGGCTCGATCTATACACCAGTGGATCGCTAATGCATCTACTCGCAACTGTTCAGTTGTAAGGAGTTGCACAGCGAGCCAAGCCAAGGCTTGGTTCACTAGGAGTGACATCAGCACATGAGTATGTCATAAATGTGCAGTAACTACTGGCATGTTGCCGTCGGTAATCATCAATTGAAAGCACTTAGGGGTGAACTCCTTGTTTTTTAATGTGCTACTGTATAATTAATAGAGATTACTTGACTTCGTTGAGGACATTCCCTCCACTGCTCCCCGCTATTTCTGTAGCGCTATCCCTCTTATTCTTATTACCCCTCTCATTGCCCTGATTTGAAATTCAGTATTTTTGATAATCGATAATGCCTGCTGGTTGCACATACAAACTGAACGGACTAAAATGTGTCTCAGAGAACATTATGACAAAGGCACAATTTGTACACCAAGAGTAGGAGCCATCCGCTTCCAAGAAAATGCCCTGACTGGGTGAGACAGTGGCTCAGACAGGGATAGTCAGTTGTCCATTTGGCAGCTGCAAGGTTCCCATTTCGGACCTGAACCTCTGCCTTGAGCAAGTCTCTGAACCCCTAATTGCTCCCAATGAGCAGGCTGGTGTCTAGCATGGTTTCCTCTGCTGTGTGTGAGTGGGTGAATGTGATGCACGATCCATGTAAAGTGCTTTGGATAAAAGCGCTATATAAATGCACCATTTACCATTCATATAAAGGCACCATTTATAGGATAAAGTCTGCTTTTTTGTGTACCCCTGTACATAATAATTCATCCATTATCAAACCACAATTGCTCCTCAATCTGTTCCCATTCAATACAAAGGCTACAGGCCAGTCATTCTAAAAGGGATGTGCCCCAAATTGTTCAGAATGGTAGGATGTCCATTAATATCGCGCCTTTATCCGAGGCGCTTGAGAGAGATTTTAGAACCCATTCACACACACCAGTGTCGGAAGAAACCCTGCAAGATACCGACCAGCACAGCGGGAGCAATTAGGGGAGTTTCATGATTCTGAATCCATTCCAAGTATTAGTTCTGCACAAAAAACACTCCGTGGGACATAGCTGTGTGACAGTGTTTTTTTTGTGCAAAATGTTTGACACGTCACATGCTTAAGCTATTTAATGTTACAATTTTAATGATATGTAGATACCCCTAGGATAGAATCATAAAAACCTGAACAACTTTGCAATTTCTTTTGGTTCAAACCTTACAAAACCCCACAGAGCATTGGACGACCTGAGTCACGCAGTTGCTGTTGCTTTGCATTCTCCCTCTGCTAAGTCCGGATTTAGCAGGAATCAAGGGAACTGAGTTCATCTGACGCGTTCGACTCGGGGAATTATGTATGTCGTCACTCAGCACCCACAAATGAGTAGCCTATGTAACATTTCAATCACAGGATGTTTGCTCTTTTTTAAGAAGCATTGTCTGTCATATACATTACATCAGGGCTTTTCAACAGGTGGTCCGTGGGAAAAACAGACCAATGAGAAACATGGGATGTACTGTATAGCAGGTGTCTCCTGCACAGGCCCGGATGTAACATTTGGGGGGGGGGGGGGGGGGGGGGGGGGGGGGAGGCAGGCGAAAATGGCATGAGGGCGGCTTCATGGCCAGTGGCGTGAAGCGACACAGGCGATGGAAGCCGCCACCATACCATTTTCATTTAACTTCTTTAGTTATGTGACAGACAAGATTCATATCTTGTACAGGACTTACAGTATATTAGGCAAGTAAGCATCAATAATAACATCAGTTGTTGTTGAAGTTGCAACAGACACACAGCATGCATAAAGCTAAAGGTCTGAATGACTGAGAGATTTCTGTTTTGAATGATAAAATGGTGTTTAGTCACTGACCAATGCCAGTCCAAGCAGTTTCAAAACGGTTGCTACCCAGGTCAAGCTTTCCTGGTCAAGCTTCCCTCTTCTCTGGTGAATATTGGACAAGGACGGATTGGGGAGGGGCTTAGTGAAGGGCTAATTGTAGTTAGCAGCGCAGTCTTTCAAATCATTTAAATATAAGCACTTTTAATTTGAAATATCTTTGAAATGTTGGTTTTCTTGCATGCCATCATGTTTGGTGGGGTAGTATTTATAGGGCATCCCCTCCATGCTCATGCCTAGATCCGGCTCTGTGTCTCCAACTCCCCAGGTTGGAGTCACGAACCAATATGGCAGACTATATTTCTGTATCCATTCAACAACATTTCCAAGAAGCACTGCAGGGATGCTAGTTATGAATGGAGAAATGTATTCTGTCATTGTTAAGGTGTAACTACTGTGTATTATGTTGTAAGACATGTTATTGTATGTACACATGCAGTGTATACACACACACACACACACACACACACACACACACACACACACACACACACACACACACACACACACACACACACACACACACACACACACACACACACACACACACACAAACACACACACACACACACACACACACAGATACACAATAGAGCAGAGCAAGTTACTGTACTGTACATGACGCATGCAGCTGCTTTCACACTTTAAAGAAACACACAATGCTCTGTGTTGTGACGTGTTGTGAGGTTGTGGATCGGCACTGCTATTTTCCGCATAGAAGCAATTGCAAAAGGACTTATACATACAGTACATCTCTTGTCTACTAGTCCTTTGAATTCCTATCGGTTTACTTTTAGTTTTATTTGTTGACAAAGTTGTCAATATATTTAGTCATCGTAGCTTTGTTTTCATTTTGTTTCATTTTGCTTTCTACAGTGAAAAGGATAGTCGGTGGAAAAGAAATGTCTTAGAATGAAAACAACATTCCTTCGGATTCCAGTAGGTCGATCAGGACACAAACCAGTCCACGACATTTTCCAGGAACCGAACCTTTACAGGGCAGGGAGCAAAGCATGGAGTCTGCCTCTTTGACAGTGTTGCCATGGTAACTGTCAACATTCCATTAGGTGCAGTATGGCTTTTTTTTGCACACGTTTCCACTTAAATTACACATAACCTGGCATATACAATTAAAATAAATGAACCCCTTGCACACCTGGATGCATACGCATGTATGTACGCATGTATGTACGCATGTATGTACGCATGTATGTACGCACGCGTGCACGCGCACACACACACACACACACACACACACACACACACACACACACACACACACACACACACACACACACACACACGCACGCACACACACACACACAGGCTCGAGGGGGAGGGTCATTTCTCATCTCTGTTTTGTCAGCGTTTCAAATTGAGGCTGTGTACCAATGTAGGTCCATTTTCTTGTCTGGGGAGAATCGTGGATTTGAACTGGAAGGTACTGTAGCAAACAACAACAAGCCACATCTCTGACCACAGCAGCTGGAGCATAACAGTTACTGTAGGCGTGAGGAAAGGGTAAATATTCCTGACCCAAAGAGACTCCAGCCATCCGTCCCTCTCGCCCACATCATGAATGCTGTCAGGGAGGAGAGCGAGGACGTACTGTATGTGACACATAAACTATCAATGGAGACGGAATGAATTAATATCATTCGAATTTGCGGGGAGACGTGAAAGCAGAGTGAAGGAAATGTTTGAGGGGGTGGGTTGGGGGGCAAAGGGGAGGGCGTGGGGGGGGGGGGGGGGGGCAAAGGGGAGTGATGAGTGATTTGATGGTTAGGGGTGATGAGGCTTGAAAAGAGGGATGAAGCCAGAGGGGGCTGATGGGAAAAGCAGGTGTAGAGATCGTGGGGTATAAATGCAGGTTAAATGCAATGAGTCAAAGACACTGCATGGCTCAAATGAACAAGATGCTCTCCACACAGTCAAATAAATCCCCTAAAGGGGAATTCCACCCATTTTCCTGAGAGGATACAAAATACAAATGCGAACCAAATGGACCCTAGCGGGTCCATTTGGTTCTATTGGTACCCTCTCAGGAAAAAGTGGTCTGAAAGAAAAATCATTAACATGGTGAACTACATCTTGATGATGTCATCAGATGTATTTCACCATGTTAATGATTTTTTCAGACTCACATTTTTGGGAAATACAGAATTGGGAGAAGCTTTCTTATCATCTCCACACAACATCTCTATATATTAATGACATATTAAAATGTTGAAAATGGGTGGAGTTCCCCTTTAACTCTGGGTCGATATTTGGTGATAGTATACTATACATTGTGGACTTGCTGAATTGCAAATGGATAAATCAGACACTGATGATTTCACTCTCGCCTCTGTCATTTTAATCCTACCAGTGGTTAAATCAAACAGGTTGCAATACTGTATATACTATATATACACACAAAAAAAATCACTCCTCACTCAATCACTCACTTCACACTCCTGTGTGAAGTGAGGGGCGCTCTTATCATCTTACATCATCGGTTACAACATAATGTTTGCTTAAGTGATAAAGTTTTCTTTTTTTTTTTTTTACATATACAGTATATAGGCCTCAAAACGAACATTAATTTATTTTTCTCATTGTCTATGGTGTAAAACAAACATCGTTGTTTTACTGCTGTGGGAGAATATACCCGCCAATAAATAAATAAAAAGAAAACGTAAAAAATGACACCTTTGTTTAACCCATGCCAGTCATCTTGGGTATACTATTCTCATTCAGATAATTCTAAATATTAACATGAGACCATGGACCATGTGGTGGCAACAGAACTGGTGGGTCCCCATGTTTGATCTTATCACTGGTGTCAGAGGCAACAATGCATTGGCGTTGATTTATTTGAATTATTGTATTATTCCTTACTGTCCCCCGTCTGGCCCCTGCAGCCAAACGACAATGACCCCACGGCAACTCACAGTTTACCCAGGCAGGCCCCCCATAGATCCATCCGTCTGCACAAAAAAAGGCTGTTACTCACTTCAGGGGAGGATATTCATGACACAGGAAATCAATACAATACTCAGTCTTTTCAATTCCTTTCAGGCGTGTTAGACAACAGGGAGCTAAAGCCTAAAATCCCTCAAAGGGTTTAAACGGGGTTAGCTATCGCTCCTATAAGTAGTCGCTATAGCCTTTGTTACCCTTTACATAAAAAATAAAATAAATCGCCCAGAATAACGCGTTTCTTGCATTCATTTTTAAGAAATACAGTCAAAAATATAACCCTACATTTTCCACAGTTAATCATCATCAATACATTTTGACCCATTTTTCAAATGTCTAAGCGGGACCACCAATCATTTCAAAATCTCGCTATCCAATGAGCTTTTTTTATTCTTCTATCTCTACTCATTTAAATCGTTCCACTGATTCCACAATGCCCATGATGACGCACAAAAAACTGGGCACTTCATTTTCCAATGTGACGCCGGTGACATTAATGTACTTGACACCAAGAAAAATCGTCTTTTTTTGCAATAATGAACCTGAGTGAGGAATTTGGTGGTTATTTCTGTTCCTGGCATTTCCCAGCTTTATGCCGCTATATTTCTGTCTCCTTTGGTGCGTACGACGCAGGGGCGTTTTTGCCATTAGGCAGACTAGGCTTGGCCTAGGGCGCCATGAGTAGAGGGGGGCGACCATGAGAGAGAGCGCCATTTTACAGGAGATTTTCCCTGGAGCCCCCCCTTACCAAATGGACCCGTAAGGGTCAATTTGGTAAGGGGGGCTCCAGAGAAAATCTTGCCTAGGGCTCCAAGTTGCTTAAAAATGCCACTGGCACAACACAGTCGCTTTGCAAAAGACTGAAGGAACATAATTATGGGCTATTATCCTCAAGCGTATATTTTCTTATGATCCTATGTTCATTTCATGTCCATGTGTATTGTAGGACACTTTGCGAAGGGAGTATTCATCAAGGATTATAATGAATGATGTTGTGTACCCTTTTAACAATGAAACATTTATTCCATACCGTTATGAATTTGATCCCACCCTTTATGCCCGTCAAAGAAACACAAAGCGTAGGAATGAGTACCAAGTGCACATGCGGCACAATTGGCAGCGGAGCTCATTTCATCCACCATTTTTTCCCCCTTCGTTTACAGAAATTGGTAAATAATATATGAAAAATGCCATCATTTAGTAGCATTTAGTAGTTACTATTAAGAAAATGTCTCTTTCAATAGATACTTTATTGTTCATGTCAACTCGTGTACTTTAGATATTATCATGTCAACAAAATACATTTGATAACAAATGGTGTCACATTTAATGTTTTCTTGGTGTTTTTCTTTTTGGTCTTCATAAAATTTTACATTATTACTTCACAGCCACACATTATCCTTCAGGCATCATCCACAGTGTTCCGTTTCAGTTTGCACAAAGCTATGACAACACAGGTATGATCTGCTGTTGGAGCATCATGACTGCAAAAGTTCCATCTCTACTTTGGGGTTCCTTCCGGGCATGCGTACACAACATGTCCCCGTGTGCGTGCCTGTCTGCCTTCCCTGCGCGTGTTCCAGCGCGCACCGCGCACGCCCCGTGCGCGTATGTTGCCTACAGGTGACTCATCGCACTGCAGATGACCACACAATGTTTTTCTACTGCCTCTTTGTTCATAGCTTCATTTCCACCATTCTCTTTTCCTGTAATTCTTGTCGCCGTCGTCCACGCCTCCCCGCCTTCCCTGTCACTCTCTCTCCTCGTCCTCTCTCTCTCTCTCTCTCCGTCATCTCTCCTCTCGCCAATTGAAATTCTCTCCATCTATTTGCCCGTTGCTGTCTTTTTTCCTCCCTGTACACAGCCAGTACATCAATGATGTTTTCCAGCGTGTTGTACATTTCTGTGTCTCCGCATTACATAATAGCCAATATGATACAACATCTACGGACACACCACAGCGATGAGATGGAGAAGGAAACAGTAGGAGAGAAAGACACAGACAGACAGACAGACATACAGAGTGAGAGAGAGAGAACATTTACATTCAGACGACACCACGAGAATTGCTTTCTTGCATGCTTTTGTGTGTGAGTGTGCGTGCGTGCGTGCGTGCGTGTGTGTGTGTGTGTGTGTGTGTGTGTGTGTGTGTGTGTGTGTGTGTGTGCTTTGCATGATGTCCCGGCTGGTATAATCATCCATGATGTTACAAACTGATTGGCATGACAAGCATCACGGAGAGGTGGAGCAGGGAGAGAGAGAGACAGAGGTGTGTGTGTGTGTGTGTGTGTGTGTGTGTGTGTGTGTGTGTGTGTGTGTGTGTGTGTGTGTGTGTGTGTGTGTGTGTGTGTGTGTGTGTGTGTGTGTGTGTGTTTTGGAGGCAGGTGAAAGCAAGATAACGGGAAATAATGAAGATGATGATGGTGATGATGATGGTGATGATGAGGGGATGTGAAGCGAAACAAGGGAACAATGAAAGACATGAGGTTCAATTTGCACCCCCCTCCCCAAGTCAATCACCCCCCCTTCCAACAATCAGTATCAGTCATCCATTTTTGACTTTGCAATCCTGTTCTCATTTCTACTTTAATTCCCATTCCATCTTATCCAGGAAAGGGTTACGGTTATGGGTATTATGTTACTTAAAACTTAACTTTACTCAAGTGTGGAAAGACATCATATACACAATAAATGTGTATATGTATTATATGTATTATAGTGTAGAGTGTCCACTTATAAATAATGTCCAAATACAGTAAAACACATTCAGGCCCACAGAGATCTTTAAATTAAAATAAAATGTCTAAACATCCGTTTGTTTGTCAACACTGATCACCCAGATAATTTAAGGTTTTTATTCCCATATCGATACAGCAGCCTCTCGATCAGTTCACCTATTGGTTCGGATGGTCGATCGATATATTGCCAATTGAATGCATATATAGTACACTTTTTGCTAGTTTTTCTTAAAACTTTGAATGATAAATGATTCAAAATAATGATTTGATCAAATGCCTTAAGTTTACTAAAACATTTATTTGCATGTAAATAATTTTATGTGCTGCAGGTAAAAAATAGGTGTAATAATTATTAGTCATCTATAGGCCTATAAATAATTAAAAAAAATAATAACACTCATACAATAATCACAACAAAAACTTAAATTGTAAACGCTGAGGGAAACGCACATTTTCAGATAGATTACACACACACACACACACACACACATGGGCATCATCCGCACAACACACACACACACACACACACACACACACACACACACACACACACACACGCACACGCACACGCACACGCACATTTACATTTTAATTACCCCTGAGCCTCTCCCAGGTCCCCATGGGGGCCTCTGGCTGAAGATGGCACCAGAAGAGTCCCTGTTGGCCCTTTGAGGAGATCATTAGCCTGGTTAGAGTAATCCAAAACAATCTGTGTGTGCGTGTGTGCGTGCCTGTGTGTGTGAGCGGTGCGCGTCGCACGCACGTTACTGGTGCGATCAAGCGTTAAGCGGCTGTTAAAAGGACTCGGGGGCCTTCAGCCGCCCTTGGACATTAGCTTTATTTGAGAGATCTGAAAAGTTATTTAGTGACAGCTGGGATTTCTCCCTCCCTCGGGGCCCAGCCGGGCGTGGGGGAATAACAGGCTCCACGCAGGAAACACAAGAGGAAATGACATGTACTTCAGTGGGTTTTCAACCTTTTTGATCCCAGGGCCCACTATTTATTCACCATTTCAGCCACGGACCACCAATTTGAGGACATTTTATCCCCAAAACTAAAGATTTATTTGGCTTTTGCCCACAATACCAAGATGGATTTGGGAAACAAAACAGGCAAATTAACATACGGATCAAAATGACCATTAATCTTCTAGTTGTGTAGACATGGGCTAACTAAGATGAATATTTTAACTCCATTTGGTTTCATTTTTACATTCTCAAGAGTCCCTGATTTTTTTACGTTCTCAAGAGTCCCTGATTTTAGGTGTGTTTTTTCCCTATGATTTTAGATGAAAAATCAAAATCATGTTTCTATGTCTAGTGGGGGGCCTTAATATTTCATGTCAAGGACCCCCAAAATCATCTGTATATAGCTGCTGACACGGGTCTCGAAGTAGGTAGTTCCGGGGACCCCCCCAGAATCAAAATATTTGAGTTAAAAATGTCCGTTGTGACAGAATATCCATAGATTTGTACAGAATTTTCGCCATTATTCAAAAATAGCAGCGCCACCCAGCGACACACTATGAGCTTGTAGATTTGCTAATTTTGTATGGCTACAGTACAACATAATGCTTTGAAAAAATAGTCAGTAATGTAATAAAATAGTCAGTAATGTGTATAGGTCTTATCTGGCAGCAACAGCAGAAACAGATATCTCCAAATGTGGAATATTAACAGCTTAGATCACTATCATCATATCAGTTCTTATATTGTATTGAACTCTTTACTCATCCCTAATCTTAATTTAGTATCCTGTCTTTGAGGATTGGTGTGGTTTTATTTGGTTTAGTGTTGGGCTCGAGGGCGATTCATATTAGTTGCATGCCATTGCGTCAAAAATATACTTGGGAAAATGGATTTGGACTAGGGTTGTGAGCTTGTAGATCAGCTATTCTTGGTGTGGCATGCAGCTGAGCGTAAATCAGGAATCAAGAGAATGTCACTATATTATACAGTATATCTGGTAACCTTTATGTTTTAAGGTAACCCATTCAAGATGCATGGGAACCGCTATTGGTGTTTCAAGCATTACTGTATAGCATACTTTAGCATTATTGACAAATAGCATATCTATATGGTACAAATCTTTGAATATATATTATTTCATAAAGCTAATGTCTCAAATCTTCTTCTCGTCTGTCTGCGGAACAACATATTTTTTAAATGGTCCACGGCCAAATACAGATAATTCTAGGGGGTCCTTAACATGAAGGTTGAGCACCACTGACACAGAAACATTTTTCTAAAAGATGTCTTCTAAATTATTATTATTTTTTAATCATCTTTTATAATTAGCCTTATGAGTGCTGTTTGCCAAAACTGATTTTCAGCAAACGATGCTGTCATCATACGGCAATGAATAAACTGCAGCTTCACGAAAGAGTTGTTAGATACCTACGAAATTGATTTGTTTTGCTATTATATCAGGATGCAAAGCGCAGACCGCGTGCTTCTTCAACTGCGTTAGCTGTCCTCCAGCTTGGAATGGATGTCTCAAGATGCTGAAGAAAATGAGTGCTTCACTGGAAACCTTGAAAGCATGCGTGCCATTTGGCTTCTTCTTTCTTTTTTGTGCAGCTGGCCATTTGCCTGTTTGAGGGCCTGTAGCATCAAGCATCAACATTAACACATTTTGTACTACAACGCATTTTTGTTGACTTTTACCGCCACCGCACATTGGCGGTAGTACTGATATTTTTGATTTAAAAAAATGTGAAAATGATGCGCAAATCTATGAATATATTCTTGCTGACACCTGATTGTAGTTTCTGAGGTTAGATTCTAGTTTTTGACACTAGATTCTATTTTTTTTTTTCTGAAAAATTTCTGTTCCTGTGTCAGTGTTGCGCAACATATTTCATGCCAAGGATCCCTTGGAATTATCTATATTTGGCTGCGGACATGTTGTAGTGATCCCCCAGAAGCAAAGATTCTGAAATAACATATATAGATTTGTGCCACATTTTCACATTTTTTCAGAAATATCAGACCTACAAGCTCATAGCGCTCATAGAGTTTGTAGGTCTGATATTTTTTTCAATTGCTAGAACACCAAAAGGCGTACCGGCCCACTGGGGGTTAAGTGTTGTATTGTCAGACACTACCTCTAGACTCAACCTCTTAGTGCCAACAGTAACATTGCCAATCAGCGGTCTATTCCTTTCACACTCTCACTCTCACCCCCTCTGCCATTCTGCTCCTAACCGTGCTGTTTGGGAAAATTGCACTCTGTGGTGGTGGAAAAGGAAGGGAATGGGAGGGGAGAGAGTAGGGGGTGGAGGCGACTGATTGCTCCCATTGTTTAAGAGTGGGGTTCAAAGCCTCTTAGGGAAATAATTGGCATACAAAAAGGGTAATGTGTTTGGACGGAGAGAGAGAGACAGAGAGAGACAGACAGAGAGAGGAATAAAATAATGAAAATGTAAAAGAAAGAAAGATTTTCAACATTTACACACACACACACACACACACACACACACACACACACACACACACACACACACACGCACGCCCACACACACTTGCACACACACGCACGCACGCACGCACGCCCGCACGCCCGCCCGCCCCACACACACACACACACACACACACACACACACACACACACACACACACACACACACACACACACACACACACACACACACACACACACACAGAGAGAGACATGAGTCATTTATATTATTTCAAAAATGAAAAGTTAATTACATGAGTCATTGCTATTGCAAAAATGAAATATAAATTTGTTACAATTTACCAGATGTCTTCATATCAGCGAGATGACATGTCTTATACCGAAAGTAATCATAATTTACCCTTGCAAGTCAATAGACTTGGCTGGCCTGAGTTTCGGGAAAGCCACATATTGGAGGGGCTAGTGCTAGAGAGATGTCCGGATCTGACCCCGTGATTGTAAATCGGGGTTGATCACATGACTTTGTATGTGTGTGTGTGTGTGTGTGTGTGTGTGTGTGTGTGTGTGTGTGTGTGTGTGTGTGTGTGTGTGTGTGTGTGTGTGTGTGTGTGTGTGTGAGAGAGAGAGAGAGATCTCCTTGAAACTAAATCAGGGGAAAAATGGGTAATGCCAGCTCTTAATTAAAATCAAATGATTGGAATCAGATCAGGAGCATAAAAAAACGTGATAGGGCCGTCCCTATCTAGCACCCCTCAAAAAAGATTTCCAGAGGTGAAATGTGCGCGTAAATCATTTTCATATGAATGGATGTGAATGAAAGCAACACGCTTATGAAATCACACATGCATACAGTAGCCTACATATGTGTCAGCCCTAGTCTAACATGTTCCAATATTTCATTCAGTGGTGGGTGGCAGTGGCACATTCACACAGTGTGTTCTTTTTCAATCATTTCAGTGACAAATGCAGTCTTCAGCCACAGGAATCAAAGTATAGACTGCATGTGATTCATGTGCATGGAGAGGCTCAGAATGAAGAGTTATAATTGATCATCAAAAGGACTACCGTGTGTACTGTATGTATACTGCTATTCTGATGCATTCAACCACTTAAAATGGTCATACTGTGTTTCCAATTTGTTAAACTCAAATGACTTGCCAATATGGATGTGAGGTGGAGTTAGATTCTGTTTTTAAACACATATGTTTACAAACATGGTGCTTGCACATACTAAAGTTGCCTCTATTACCTTTAAGCTTAAGCTCCACGTACTGTACATGCATAACCTGAGTGAGACCTTTATAAGCCAGAATGCATTTTAGATGCCAGGGCCATAGACAGTAATATAATAAACTGTGTAACATACTCCTAAAATCAATCGATCTACAACAACACATTGCGAAGTGTTGTGTGATTGTAAATTAGCTACTACCTACTCTCACCCCACGACACTAGCAAAAGACAATATAAATCAGGAGCAGCAAGGCCACTCCAAGAACCTTGTTTTTCCTTTGATGATCAACTGTGTTGGTTAAGTGTGACATTTCTCCTCCAGCAGAGAAATATTAAATGTCATTATATACAATAATGTGTGTAAATGTCATATGGCAATTTCCTGTAGCACTAGCAGCAATGCTTGACTTTCTAGTAGCATTTTTTAAAGACACAAAAAACGCATAATAGAAAATAAAATAAAATAATCAATAGACAATGTTCACTGCAAATCAGCGCTCATGCCATAACGCTCATGCTCGATTCACACACACACATGTACAGTGGATCGTGCAATGTTATACTATGTTATCGTTTCATTTTAGCTTCTCTACTTGTCTAATATTCTAAGCTGCATTCCCTGGCGTATATTGTTGCACCGCAAAGCTGGGCACTACAAAATAGTTTTAATAAAGTAATATATTTGGGCATTTAAAGGAGAATTCCACACCAAAACACATTGGGCATCCAGTAGCTCCAATCTTTTTTTTTTTTTTTTTTTCAAACATCACATCAAAACAAACATTACAAGATAAGTGGGCCACTACATTAAAAAAAACCTCAGGTGGCACCTGTGCAACAGGAGTTACAATCTGAGTGAATAGAGAGGAGAGTGGCAGAAGGGAGAGGCGGGGGGGATAGATTACCTCTGGGATTACATGTAAAGGCTGCCCCAGGGTGATGTACAACAAATGTGTGAGTATCAGAATACAATTAAAATATGATGTGTGAGGGGAAAAAATAAGTTAAATAATAAGTTAATAAGAGCTACTAAAACACCTGCATTAGAATAAAGACAACCTGCACCAATGCAAACTGTTGGAAGGGAGGGGGAACTCAAGGGGAAAATGCAGAGAAGGGGGCATCTATGACAAAAATCAAGTGCAATATATACAGTATGACGTCACAGTGATCAAGGTAGATGGATGCCAAATGTGTTTTACTGTGGAATTCTTCTTCTTGAAGGAACACATGAAGTTGAACTTCTACAGTTGATGGAGGCAGGTTGAACCAAAAAAGTCGGGTTTTCAATGGGCTTGTGTTCATTCCAGCAAAACGGCTTGTGTGTAACAAGTTGCCACTCTTGTGATGCTGTGCTAGTTATGATATTATGCTAATGTATGTATATCCAGTATGTACAGTATATGTATGTACGTATGTATGCATGCATGTATATACTTTAATACAAGCAAGTGTGTGTGAGAGAGTGAGACAGAGAGAGTGTCATAGGTATGTGCAAACTAAGTAAAATCCTCAGTGCAAACGTATTAATTTGTAACTCTGAGGATTTGTACCGTGCATAATGCACGCTCGTGTCGTGAAACGTATAAAGCGTGTCCTGCGCGCGTGTGTATACAGTGTGTCTAAATTGGAAGGCTGTAATTAAATGCGTAGAGCTCGCACCACTATCTCCTCCTCCAGCCAGTGCCGGTGACGCACAAACCGCAGCACAGCCATGAGTCATCAGGCCCCGAGGATCACCGCCCCTCCTATCAGCCTCCACCCACCCCCCTGCCTCCATCCATGCACCTCTACCCAGCTCTCTATAACCACCCCATGCCTCCATCCACCTTTATACACACTTCTCCATAACCGTGGGTTCTGCAATCCCATCTCACGCAATGTAGTATAGATGGAACGGAATGGACAATCCATAGATCAGTGGTTGTCAACCTTTTTGATACCAGGGCCCACTATTTATTCAGAATTTGAGCCGTGGACCACAATTTGAGGACATTTTAGTTCCACAGAGAACCCAATAAAACTAAATATTTCTTTTGCTTTTGTCCACAATGCCATCCTGGATTTCAGAAACGAAACAACATACAGACCACATTCACACAACATGCAGACCAAAATGACCATTTCATCTTTATCTAGTTGCTGCTTTTTTGCCCTCGACCCAAAACCATTTGGGGCAGTTTGGTTCCTAGTTCCGTCCCACTTCCTCCTCCACCATACTATTTTTTTCAGTGCACCACAGCACCGTCGTTTACGGTACTCATTTTGCATGCCATTCTAAGCGACAATTTACGGTAATGACCATCGCCGTCGCTCGTATCGGGCGGCATTTTTTAATCCATCCCCGCCGTTAAAACGTAGGGTTAGCCCTGATACACCTAGCAATGTTTTGATCAACATCAACAAGCAACGTCAACTATCAACGTTGACTTTTCCCTTTTCTATACAAAATGATCAACTCCTGGTTGTTCCGAAAAGTCAGATCATTAGCGCCCTCTACTGGTCAACATTTCAGAATCCTCCAATCACAGCCCTTCCTGGCGTCACCTGATCCTTTCTGCTAGACTACCACAGATAAACCATGGCTGCTGCTTCACTGCAGTGGACAAAAACAAGAATTTTGTAACGTTTATTCCGCTAAATGAACATTTTGAGTTGGGTGGCAGTTGGGTGAAAATGATTCAATGCAAACTAAGGCTTCCTTTTTTCTGAGAGTGTACAAATGGAAACAAATGGACCCGCCAGGGTCCATTTGGTTCATATTTGTATACACTCTCAAGAAAAAATGAAAATGGGTGGAATTCCCCTTTTAATGTTGCCTGTTGCCATGTGTCTCATCATGTTGCCCGTTGATGTTGACATTGTTAGTTGATATTGATCAAAATATTGCTAGTGTATCAGGGCCTTTTATTTACTTAGCCCTGTCCGAGTTGCAATCTGATAGGCACGGAATGGTAAACAACATAAACCCAAATTTATCCCAGCCAGAAACAGCTGCAGTGAAATTGTACTTCAAGGTTTGTGAAAGCCACGGAATCTACAGAATGTAAATTCTGTTTATTTATACTATATCATACGAGATCAGGCTGAGTTTTCAACCCTTTTCCGTATCAAGATCCATCGTTCATTCGTCACTTTGAGCCACGGAGCACCGTTTGATGAGATGTATCCTCCCATATTTAATATTTTGTCATTGACATGGCCATCATCATCTGAGAGGCAACACAGGCAAACGGTCAAAAAGAATAATGCATCAACATTCTCTAATTGTGTAGACTTAATGCAGATGTTTAACAATAATTTACGGGTCCATTTGGGCTGCTTTTACCTGTTAAAGAGAGAGTCAAAGATCTATAATCACACATTTGGCTACCAAGTGCTCATCATTTAGCTGGGACCACCTCAAGGACCGCTGGTTGAAAACATCACAGCCTCCATCCCAAACTCAAACTCCACACAGTTCTCTATAACCATCACAGCATTTATAGATGTATGTTTTGTTTTGTTTATTAAAGCTGTTGCACAAATGTGTAGATCTTGCTATATGGTGACAAAATTCTGGGGAACCACTAGAACTTTCTCAAGGAACCATCCGTACCTCCAGCTCTATATAACCACCTCTATCCACCTCCATTATTACCAACTCTCTGCGTCTGCTCGCTATACATTGCTCCGCCCCACTCATCCAGTACTCATCCATCCATCCCATCCATCTGAAGGGAACCCTGTTCAGAATATGGGTGGGATGCTCACCACGACGTATCATAGCAATGTGTCTTCTGTCCTGCTCTGACCAAGTGGGCATGCTTTGTTTGGGAAGAGCAGTAGACATTTGGAAGCTTACAAATGTTAAGAAAACGGATAAATGATGAAGACTGAGGATTTCACTGTCTACCGCCCTCACACACACACACACACACACACACACACACACACACACACACACACACACACACACACACACACACCCCACACACACACACACACACACACACACACACACACACACACACACACACACACACACGCTGTGTACGCTCATTGCTCCTCCTTTAGATTCCAACTTATTTCCACATCAATCCAACATGCTCCCACTTATCTTTCAATATCCCCCCCCCCCCCCCCCCCCCCCCCCCCCCCCCCCCCCCCCCCCCCCCCCCCCCCCCCCCAACCGCTCCTCCCTCACTCGATCGGTCTCTGGCCCCTGTTATCTCCCGTGTTAACCTTTCCACACCCAGCCGGGAGCTGCTGGGAGCTAATAAGCTTATAGCAGGGGGACACAGCCAGAATGGGAGAGAGAGATAGACAGGAGAGACTCTGTGATGCAGTCAGTGAGCTGCTTTGGTTAAGAGCTGGAAACAAAGGGATAAGAGAGAAGAGAATATACGCCGCAGAAAGACGTGCACGCACAGAGTGAGAGAGAGAGAGAGAGAGATAGAGAGAGAGAGACGTCCTCATGAAGCAGCTTGAACCACTCAAATACTACACTGTAAAAACCTTCTGTGCTCATTTAACTCTGCCGGCGATCAGTACAACCTCCGTTTGGTTCCACTCGCACCCACTCAGAATTAAATGAACAAACACTGAGGATTTTTAGCGTGTAAAAGGAATGTGAAAGGACTGTGGGAGAGACAGAGAAAAGAGCAGCGATATGACAGCGTGGGCACCGAGATTGAAACAGACAGACAGAGAGAGAGGGAGAGAGAGAGGGAGAGAGAGGGAGAGCGGGAGAGAGGGATAGAGAGAGAGGGAGAGAGAGACAGAGAGAGAGTAGAAAGTACTGTAGAACCAGGCAATATGCTAGTATTTGAGACTAGATATCGTGTGATTTGTCATTTGTGGTATGTACTTTCCTGGTTGCTAACACTTTCAAAAGATTTCAAAAACCTCCCAATCTCCCAAAGCATCAGATTGTGACTTTTTGTTTTGTTTTTTGTCAATATATTGCTCCGGTCCTAAGTAGGGGAGAACGAGAGAGAATTCAAGAGCACAGTTTAAGACATTTTCCACCTGGTGTCCTGAATCATATCTGACTCATGCTAATCTCTTCTCTTCCTCAACTAAAGACCGAAATACACACACACACACGCGCGCAAAACACACACACACACACACACACACACACACACACACACACACACACACACACACACACACACACACACACACACACACACACACACACACACACACACACACTCATGCACTCATGCACTCACACATACTCACGCACTCACGCACAGTGACGCCCAGACCGGGAGTCAGAGGTCACCACTGAAGTGTAACAAGAGTCCCAAACGGTTTGAGTTTGAAAGACACAAGAGCAAAATGAAAAGAGGTGTCAGCAAGTGACATCAGAGAGTCATGGAGGACTGAAGCGAGGGAATTTCTCTGAACTCTCTGAAGGAGTCTTAGCCACTGTATGAATTGGAATCAAAAGAAGACAGAAGGGGATGTTCCAATTCCATTGTGAGTAGGATGGGGAAAAGCATATTAAATTCATGACTCATAAAAATGTGTGAGTAGTCCCGCCAACGCCCCTGTAAAGAGAGAGGGGTTGTATCTGCTGCAGCAGGGATAGGCGGGTGGAGGGGTTTGCTGTGGGGATTGGGGGTGGGGGGGGGGCAATTTCGTGCTTTAGTTGGTGAGGTTATCCAATTAGTAACACAAAACACGTGTCTGAGCGGATGCATGCCAATATGCCTATGTTCCTGATGGAAGTTTCATCCACGGAAGACCTTCTGCACAAATACAGCAGTGCCAGCAATGAAATACTACAGTTTGGGTGCAATAGTTGGGGTTAAGTGCAGGGATACAAGCTAATATTTACACTAGTTGACAAAGGCGCATCGGTCGTCTATAGCACACAACTTGCAAGCGGGGCTTTGATAACATAAAACACAGCTACATTTGTACAACAACACTGATCACCAGATAATTAATGATGTTCATTGCCATATCAATATAGCAGCCTCTCGATCGATATTGCCCAGGTGTTTGATCAAAATGAGTAATGTATTCAATATATATTGACGATATATTGATATACTGTATCTATATCAATATATAGCAACATAGCGATATAGATATTGATTGAATACACCACTCATTTTTGTGATACTAATTCATTCTACACTTGGCCTTCAGAAACAGCTTTCTTGCTCTGACACAATTACTATTTGGTGCATTCCAAGTAACACAGAATGATGTAGAAGAGAATAGTTGTGAGTTGATAGCCTTCTGGGGGAAGCAAAGGAAGGATCAAACTGTTGTTGGATCTTACTTCTTACAATTGTGCATCAGAGCGTTAAAATACTGTATGGGCTTATATGAAGCATGAACCACAAGCAGAAAAGGTCAGAGTTGAAAGAGCTCTCTGTATTGTCTCTACAGTGAATAGAGACATGTCACTCATGAGTCGTGATTTACCACTGATGCTGTGGCCTTGTCTAATTTCCTAGCCCCATTCACACAGGATAAAAATACCCTTTTAGACTTTTTTTACCTGAGGTCCCTATAGGTTATTCAATTGCCATGTGAATGGCTAAAGACACGTCAGTGGTGATCAGTGGAGAGCTGAATGAAGGCTTTACATGCTGACGCTTGACTTATAAGGGTTAATTTAGGAGGCAACCAGCGAGGAAATTAATGAATTAGTTAACAATGGCAATGACGTATCCATTTTCTGCCCCTTAACCTACACGCCATGTTTCCCCCTTTTTTTCTACACACAGGCCCTGGCCAAATAGTTTGATGGCACTCAGGACAGTTAGTCATCATGGACTACACGCGTCACACAGTGTGCCTAATTTGAACAATGACACATTGTTAAAATTAATGTTGTGGTTGTATCGTCCGTGTTATGATGGATGTAACCACGGTGACTAATCACTGTGTGATTGTGTGATCTAGCCTTGATCTGTGGGCCTTTTGACATGTTCCGTGAAATGTCAAGCTCATCTGCCCCACTACAGTCACCACTACAGAGTGAGCTTTAACCAAAGCCATCCTTTTGTTAAAAGGAACCCGGACTATTGAGACAAATATAGATAATAAATTATACTTGCCCTCTATAACTAGAATTGAACATTTAAAACACATAGAATAAGCTCTTTAGTTTAAAAATAGTTGTTTTTATCCAATGGGGGCCGCCATTTTACTGTGCCTGTCACATGACCTGTCAGTAGTGATGACGTCACAGGAGATCGCTCCACAGTACAACTAATGGAATGGATCAAACAACTACTATACATATTATCTCCATTTATAGTTCATTCCCGTCTGTTTTACAGTCCTTTACTTCACCAGCAGGGGGCGCCATTGTCATAACAAACAGAGCAGTGATATACATTGATGTTTTACGCTGCATTGCTGGCTAATCATGGAACGTTCCATACTATGTTCTATACAACAGATCTCCTGTGACGTCATCACTACGACAGGTCATGTGAGAGGCACAGTAAAATGGCGGCCCCCATGGGATAAAAACATGAACTATTTTTAAACTAAAGAGCTTATTCTATGTGTTTTAAATGTTCAATTATAGTTATAGAGGGCAAGTATAATGTATTATCCATATTTGTCTCATTAGCCCGGGTTCCTTTTAAAGCTACTTTACCTCCAGTACTGTGTACTTCTGTAGTTTCTAGCAAAACGTATTCCTGTATTCCCTTCCTTTCACAATTATAGTAAATATAAAGTTGCAATATCATTATGCAGTATTTTAGCATACTAGATGTTCACTTGATTCCATTAGTATGATGAAATGTCAGGTCAGCAGTGCTATGATTGTGACTGTGATCTAGCTTATCAATATCAATCACACAATATAGCTGCAAGCAGCAATAAAACGGGATCAAGCAAGCAGCAATAAGGAGTAAGAACAATACGCACAAATAAGCCCTAGAAACATGGGAGCCTGAACTTCAGAAATACATCAGGTAATTATGGGAGCAGGGCAGGGTTTTTGATTCCTGCCCTGACTGACTCACACATTGTAATCTGGTGTGACTGAGTGAATGATTGGTGAGCTGTGAGTGAGTGGTGAACTGAGCTATGAACTGTCATTAGTGACAACATGGCCGAATAGTGACAGTCAAACAGCCTTGCCCAGCCATGAGGCCCATAGGGCACGTGCCTATCTCCTGTTTCTGTAGCATGAGGCAGCTTGATGTACAAGTACACCCTCTGGACATGACGCTAGTATGACACAGGGTCTTACCCCCAATCCAACCCTTGATGCTGAGTGCCAAGCAGGGAGGCATTGGATCCCGTTTTTAGAGCCTTTGGTATGACCCGGCCGGGAATCGAACCCCGGCCTCCCAGTCTCAGGGCGGACACTCTAACCACAAGGCCACTGAGTTGCTGAATGAGTAAATGATTGGTGAGCTGTGAGTGAGTGGTGAACTGAGCTGTGAACTGTCATTAGTGACAACATGGCCGAATAGTGACAAAACACAACATGGCCGAATGGTGACAACCACCATTACATTGAGTTTTACCCTGGGTTACACATAGAACCATGAACTTAGATGTAGAAGACCACATGAGATTGTGCATGATTGACTCATATTACTAGGTGTCTGTGCGGGATTTGAACCCAGGAACTCTCATTTCCAAGTCATGCGCTCTACCAATGAGGCTACCCAACAGACACAAGACATACTGGAAACAACACACACATTCAGTGGACTGCTTGGTAAATGGTAAATGGTGCATTTACAGTATATAGCGCCTTTATCCAAGGCGCTTTACATAGATTGTGCATCACATTCACCCATTCACACACACATTCATACACTGATGGCAGTGGGACAGGGACACATCGACACTAACTCTGCAGGAGCCCGGGATCGAACCGGCAACCTTGTGGTTACCATCCGGTTACTCTACCTCTGAGCCACTACCGCTCCTTAAATATGCACAAATAAGCCATAGAAACATGGAAGAAATACATCATGTGATTGTGGAAACACAGCCGAATAGTGACAAAACACAACATGGCCGAATGGTGACAACCACCATTACATTGAGTTTTACCCTGGGTTACACATAGAACCATGAACTTAGATGTAGAAGACCACATGAGATTGTGCATGATTGACTCATATTACTAGGTGTCCGTGCCGGGATTTGAACCCAGGAACTCTCATTTCCAAGTCATGCGCTCTACCAATGAGGCTACCCAACAGACACAAGACGTACTGGAAACAACACACACATTCAGTGGACTGCTTGGTAAATGGTAAATGGTGCATTTATATAGCGCCTTTATCCAAGGCGCTTTACATAGATTGTGCATCACATTCACCCATTCACACACACATTCATACACTGATGGCAGTGGGACAGGGACACATCGACACTAACTCTGCAGGAGCCCGGGATCGAACCGGCAACCTTGTGGTTACCATCCGGTTACTCTACCTCTGAGCCACTACCGCTCCTTAAATATGCACAAATAAGCCATAGAAACATGGAAGAAATACATCATGTGATTGTGGAAACACAGCAGGGTTTTTGGAGACTCAGACTTTGTATTGTCAGCAGTGGGACTTGAACCCTCAATCTTGTGTTCCGAAGTCAGGCACCCTACCGACTGAGCTATCCAGGCACAATGATTTGCTTAGTTGTTGTCATCAATGAAACAACCCAACAACACGCCACCAAGCAGTAAGCAATATGAACAATATGCACAATTCAGCAGTCCGAGGGTGGAGCTTAGTGGTCAAAGTGACAAATGGAAACAAGTTCCACATGCTTATTCCTCTCACACAATCTGGCACAATGTACTTGCTCCAGTGTTGCCAGAGAGAAACAAGCAGAAGAAGACTCTTCACAAACGAGCAACTTTCATTGGCTTATAAAAACGTCATTTTTTGATGAAAACAAATTTGCTTCTGAAGTTTTGTCCGGATGGGGCCAAAGTTCTCATGTAGCAGGTGTCATGCAAATTGATCAAAAATCCAGGCATAAAATCAGACATGAGCATTTTTCAAACTGCTTAAAATGGCAGACACTCTGGGGGTGGAGCTTACCAGTCAAAATTACAGATGTGTTCCACATGAATCAAGGAACGTGTAGAAACAAGTCCCATGATTTTAAGCCAAACGAAGCCTGAGTTATGCTTGTTCAAATGTTTCAGTTTCAAAGAATTGCTATAGCGCCCCCATTTGAGCGATTGGAGCAAGACTGGTTTTAGTGCTATTTGGCATCCCCCTCTACCAAACTGTAAAATCTCATAAACAGATTACTTTGCATGTGTAGATTAGGGATAATAGAAGAATTTTCACAAACAAGCAATTTTCATTGGCTCGTAAAAACATCATTTTTTTCACTGAAAACAAAATTCACACTCATTTCATGTTTGTATGGCTTCAAAGTTCATGTGTAGGTCATTGTTATGCATTTTGATCAAAGATTGTAGGAGAAGAGACATTTTAACTGTTTTACATATGATTCAAGATGGCGGTTCATCTAAAGGTCAGAGGTCAAAAGTCAGAATACAAAAGTTGTTTGACATAAGCAGACGCATAAGTGAATATAAGTTACATTTCTGAGAGACGAGCAGTTCATGAGTTATGAGTGTTTAAAGTTTGCAATTTCAGTTGAGTGCTATAGCGCCACCATTTGACCAGTGGTCACAGGCTTCGCATCATCACCGTTTGGCATCACCCTCTACCAGATTACCAATTTTCGCGAAAACCGACTGCACGGTTCAGCCAGAACAGCTATTTCTGGTGGAAGGAGAAAAAAAGAGACAGAATCAAGAAGGGATCAAGGTCCACTTCGTGGACTGCTTGATCCCTTACACATTAGGCAAAGCCACCTCTCTTCTCCACCTAGGCTACAAATAGGAACAAGCCTTTTTTAAGGACCAGAGGGCTTGTTTCAAACTTGAAATCCAATGTCACAGGCAGAGCAAAGAGCATCGGTTCTCTTAGAATTCGCATTAGTGTACAGCTGAGAGTCAGTCCTCACAACTTCAATTACAAAATGGTCAGAAATACAAGATTGTAGATTCTTAGAAGCCAGTGAATCTATGCAGCACATACTGATTTGTGTACAAATGAGTCAGGCCAAAATGCCAGCATGACTCTCATAAAGTTTAATGGACCAAATCACGGGATAATGCCAGATTACTGTTTTTATATGCAGATTCACAGCAACATTATGTTGTTTTCATTTTCATAAGTGCAAACACACACGTATATAAATTAGGCATGCATATTCATTATCATGAAATATTCCTCTCTCCTTTCTTGTACCTCCTTAATGTCACATTTAATACCCACCATTATTACGGTAGTCTCTTACACAGAGCAACTCAACCCAAGGTCTGTGCGCCACATGCAAACCCTGCTTAATGTATTTGTGGCCTGTCGTGGTCATACCAATACAAATGAGTACAGAATCGAGATTAATCGCATGATTTATCCATACTAAAATTAAGGAGTTGTCTGTCCGAATGTCTGAAACACAAATATCTCCGCGACGGCTCCAGCCATCGCTGTAAGTTTTCACACAGCCGTTCACCATAATGTCATGAAGAGACTGACGGAGCCCTTTTGCCAAATTAACACACCGTTGATTTATAATGAATTTATTTGTGCGTCCCATTAGCTTTATATGCGGGAAGCGACCCGCCCCCTATCACACACGTCACACCGACCCAACATGGAATTATCATCGCATGGAGAGTGGAGACGAGTGAGACGCGAGCACAACGACTACAACGAATCGCCGACCCTCCCTCAACGCCTTGCATTGCCTGCTCTGCTGCTCCGTCAATGAAGAAAATAAAACATAACCTCGACTCGCGGCGTGTCGGCTGCTTTAGCATACTCGACACGGTGTTTTCTATGGGAGCAGCAGGAAGCTGCTAGCAGTCAAAGCTACCATCATCCACTTAGCCACATCCAGCCTCTGCCGCTGCTGCCCAATGTCCATCCATATTCCAACACTACCCACTGCAAAGTGCAAACACGATCGTATTTCACTCTTTTTCGAACAATGCCTATCACACACGTGTTGTGTTGTCTAATAATAAACTGTATGTTCGACTACGCGTCTGTCCCTATTCAGGCTGCACGAACAGCGCTCGAGCGCTCAGTTTCTGACCCCGCAATGTCGCACGTATTACTCTACATGCCAAATTAACACACCGTTGATTTATAATGAATTTATTTGTGCGTCCCATTAGCTTTATATGCGGGAAGCGACCCGCCCCCTATCACACACGTCACACCGACCCAACATGGAATTATCATCGCATGGAGAGTGGAGACGAGTGAGACGCGAGCACAACGACTACAACGAATCGCCGACCCTCCCTCAACGCCTTGCATTGCCTGCTCTGCTGCTCCGTCAATGAAGAAAATAAAACATAACCTCGACTCGCGGCGTGTCGGCTGCTTTAGCATACTCGACACGGTGTTTTCTATGGGAGCAGCAGGAAGCTGCTAGCAGTCAAAGCTACCATCATCCACTTAGCCACATCCAGCCTCTGCCGCTGCTGCCCAATGTCCATCCATATTCCAACACTACCCACTGCAAAGTGCAAACACGATCGTATTTCACTCTTTTTCGAACAATGCCTATCACACACGTGTTGTGTTGTCTAATAATAAACTGTATGTTCGACTACGCGTCTGTCCCTATTCAGGCTGCACGAACAGCGCTCGAGCGCTCAGTTTCTGACCCCGCAATGTCGCACGTATTACTCTACATGCCATTGATGTCGCAACGTTGACTCTGCATGCCCCAGAGCCTTGGAAATACAGAGTTACGCCAACTCCGTTCACTTCATGGGGCCAGTCCAATGGTGGCTCCTCTACATAGACTTCTATGGGATAGTGACAACAAATAGTGACAGCCGGAAGTTACTGAGTGCATTGGAGCCTATGGGCTCACGCGAGTACTAGAACCACGTGACCAGACTATTTTCTGCCCCCTCAATGTCGCAACTCTGTCTATTTCTAAGGCTCTGGCATGCCCTTGAACGGCCAGAGTGTTACAGACAGTAGACAGAGTTGCGACAACTCCATAGACATGTACAGGCAGTTCGCCATCATGGCCATCATCGTTTCTTTTTTTCTATGCGTGTGTGTGTGTGTGTGTGTGTGTGTGCGCGCGCGCGCGCCCGCGCACGTGTCGACTCTACACTAACACCGTGGTTTTCAACCAGTGATCTAGGGACCACCAGTGGTCCCTGAGAGCATTCCAAAAGGTCCCCAGGCTTAACCAGATGTACTGTAACTCACATCGCACATCATGCCACAAAGAAGTTAAAGGGGTACTCCACCTTCAAAAAAACTTTTGGTCATTTTATGGTCTACTCAGCCTCATGTGAACACACCAGACAGTTTATAAGTTACTCCTTTCAGTATTTAGATATTTGATGTTCATTAGTCTGTCGGACCCAAACCCATTATAACTTAAAACTCCATTTTAACCATGACAGATTATTCCAAAACAACCCATCTTTTTTCTGGTGACTGATATTGCACACACATTACCCACGCTTCGCATGATTTGGACTTCACATATTAAACGGGTAAGGTCCTAGATTAATCGCATGATTTATCTAGTTAATAACACGATTTAGTCACAAATCACATTGTCAACCACTCACTGTCCAACTGGGTAAAATAAATAATTATGCAATTTTACTGTTACAAAACAAAACTGTAAACCTTTAAAAAATAATACTGTCGAGTGTCAATTTTAGCTTGCAGGCCTTGAACCTTTGTAATGTTGTTGAGTGGCCTGGTATCATCTTAAGCTGAGTACCCCTGAACTATAGGCCTACTATGACTCACAGACACATCTAGCTGCACAGGGTTATCTGCAATTGTGATAAATTATAGCTCATCAAAGGTGGAACTGCTGGAACTGCCTGTACTGTGTCTAACTGTCCATTTTCTGGGGCTGGATGCGCGTACGCACCCCCCCCCCCCCCCCCCCCCCCCCACACACACACACACACACAGTTCCAATGGTCTTTGCACGGCCCTGCCAGAATTGTCACATCTGGCTTGATGAAGTCAGACTTCAACTTCAAGAGACCTTGGGCATTCTAGAATTTACCCTGCTTGTGTAAAAATCAAGATGCAACATAGCTAAGGTATACATACCATTACCCACAGTACACACACAATATGACATTATTCAGAGTATAATTGTATAGGCTTGTACTCATTCATCAATATACTGTATACGATCGCCTGTAGAACTATACTATCTTAGGATCAGCTATGAGGTGTTAAGGGAAGTGAGGGGGTAATGAGAGTGGATGTATCATTGGGTTATCAAGTGGACACTTCCTTCCACCGATGTCACATTGAATTAATCCTAGGGGAAGCCTGCTGTGAACTCTGGCTTCCTAGAACCACTCCACTCTGCAGTCTGCAACCCACTCTCAACCCTGAACAAAGGTCTCCTTGCTCAGGGGCGGATCTAGGCATGGGTATGGGGGGGGCAATGCTCCTCTAAATGCCCAGTCTGCCCCGCCAAGCACGATGGCATGCAAAACAAGTTAAACAACCCAAGATATTTCAATTTAAAGTGCTTATATTTAAAATGATTTGAAACACTACTACTGCTACTTACTACTGCTACTTACTAACTACAGTTGTTTCACCACTAAACCAACAGCATTTCATCATTGAAAACAGAAAGCTCTCTGAGTCAGACCTTTAGCTTTATGCATGTTGCGTGTCTGTTGCAACTCCAACAACAACTAATGTTATTTTTGGTACTTAACTGCCTGGTATAATGGTATGGCTGCAGCTTCTTGATGATGGTATATACCATTTTCTCCTGCCCCCCAAATGTGAAATGTTACATCCGCCCCTGTCCTTGCCTACGCTACCTTACCCCAACATCAGGGTTTAAGAGACTTAAAATGCCAATTTCTGAGACTGCTTCATTGTTACATATTACAATGTGCATAAATTAATAAAGGCTAATTCATGAAAGCCTCCTTCTGGGCATGAAGAGTTAAATCTGCTTCTTTTCACTTGACAGGAGAAGTTTCCTCAGCCTTACATACCATGTGGAAGGAACACATATATGTTTTACTCCAACTTTACTCCCACTTTAACAGTAGTGACTGTGAAAGGTTACATTAACCATACAGTGTACACATGTGTAATGTTGTGTCTCTCTTATGTATTTTGTTTGTCATTGATGTTTTATGTGAGCTGTAGCAGTGGTGAAAGCCCAAGACAAATTTCACTGACTTGCTTTGTGAGTAACTGAGCCTACTGTATACATCTTTAATCTGTAATCCTTAAACACCTTTCTCAGAGGTCTATCAAACACTTAAACACACACACACACACACACACACACACACACACACACACACACACACACACACACACACACTTGCACGTGCACACAAACACTTGCACACGCGTGTTGCTGTGGGAGTCTGTGATGAGTCACAACGGCAAATTACCCGCAATTCAAACGGCTTTCAAATTACTTCCCTTCCAGTCGGGTGTGTTGATAACCGATAACAGTTTTCATTTCAACAAAGACTTTTAGAGGTGTGTGTGGAAGTCAGTGATTTGTATATGCTTAGAATGATTGACCTTGAGTCAGGTACAATCAGGACTATTCTTCAAAGTGGCCAGTAAACATGCTGATTGAACATAATGTACTGTTACATATGACCACTGATGAAATAATCATAAAACCACCTCTTACCATGGATTTACTGTATGCCCAAGTGGTATATAACCCAACTCTTATAAAAGTATAAAAATCAACTTCTTTTTTTTGTTCTGAAAAGTGCACTTTTTGCACGTAATATAAACATAATTTTGTATATACTGTACATGTATACATGTATTGTATATATATATATATATATATATATATATATATATATATATATATATATATATATATATATATATATATATATATATATATATATATAAAGAGAGAGAGAGAGAGAGAGAGAGAGAGAGAGAGAGAGAGAGAGAGAGAGAGAGAGAGAGAGAGAGAGAGAGAGAGAGAGAGAGAGACCATTTTCGAAAAGTCTATGAGGAAAATGAATGAGGAATCCACTAGTGGAACAGCCTAGGGCTAGTGACGTCACTGCGCAGGTCTATAGAACTCACAATGCTGTACTGTGGTAGCCAATGGACTTCTTTGGCTCATTTTTGTCAGGCGTATGTATCTGACTTATGTTCGCTCATGCTTCTACTAGGGACCCAGTCAGAACCTAGTCATAACTGGCTGCATCTAGTAGAGACCTACCTAGTCATGATTGGCTGCCCCTAAACCATTCCATGAATACGCTCGTTGTGGTGTGAGTGTTCATTGCTTAAGCTGGAGCTGAGTAATTACAAAGTGTATAGTCGATTCACAGCAAACCCTTTCCGAGGGAAATTATTTGGTAAACATCTAGCCAAGTAATATCGGAACAATGGCAATCTGAACACACCCAGGGGTTCAATCTATATCGCAGGGGTTTTCAACAGGTGGTCCCTGAGAGGACTCCAGGTGGTCCCCAGGCTAAATGATGGAACGTTGGCTAACCAGATGTAACTCTTTGAGAGCGTAATCATGAAACCTTACACTTTCAAGAGTTAAAATATTCACCATCTGAATTAGCCCAAGTCTACACAACTAGAGAATGTAGAAGATTAATGGTCATTTTGATCTGTATGTTTGCCTGTTTTGTTATCTCCAAAATCTAGCCTGCGGAATTGTGGACAAAAGCAAAAGAAACCTTTAGTTTTGGTATCTGAGGTGCTAAAATGTCATCAAATGGCGGTCCATGGCTCAAATTATGAATAAATAGTGGGCCTTGGTATGAAAAAGGTTGAAAACCAGTGATATATTGCGATATTGATATACTGAATACACCACTAGTAGTGTACAGTATGCATTACAGTGAAATTGAGAAACCAGGGGGTGTGGAGGGGGAGGTGAGAACCTTGGTGTGCCGAAAGGGAAGGAGAGGGGCCAAGTCAACTAGCCTGGCTAATAAGCCAGACGTGAATCAGCCAAATCCTTTCCTGCCAGACTGTGATATTAGTCTGGCTTATTAGGCCAGACCAATATGGGGCCGAGGCCAGTGCTGGGACAATACCGCATCCCGTGTTACAGTGTGGCTAATCACTGGGACACATTGCTTTTTAACTGCATTGATAAAATTTCATCCACCATCACAGCCCTATTCACTTCTGCCATTCAGTTGTTGCCAACTTTATCATTATAGGTTGTGATTCAACTAGGGCTGCAATGATTAATGAAATAATCGTAATAGAATCGATGATATAATTACTCAGAAGAAGACCAATGGAACTAGTGTCTACTTGAGTGTTTTTCCATGGACACGAACATGAACGAGCGCCCAATGTTAAGCTCCAGGAGCACAGGGTTATCTAGTCATGAATCCATGGGCTGCAGTTCACACTACAACCCACCTCTTACTGGAGAGGCTATCTGGGGATGTGGTGTAATTAAACTAAAAAGCAGTGATCCATCTGCAGCTGCAAAGCAAAATATGACACATAAGACATGACTAGTCGTCTATAGTATCAAGAACAAAACTGATAGCCTGTGAATATTTATTTTTAAATTTATTTTTAAATTACTGACACCATTAACTGCTTTAATTCATTTTAATTTTGTTTGTCATTTATTCAATTAGGAGCCTAATCAGCAGACAATCAAATTTATTTTTGAATGAGTTCTCTTTTTTGTTAGGTACAACTTATCTAAAAAATACCTAAATATATATGTTTAAGGTGATAGCTAATGATATTGATATATTACTTTATTGTCAGTTTGCACTGAAATTTGTCTTGCGGCACAGCAGCTTTGTATGCAACACACATTTGACAAGACGCAACACAGGAACAGAAAAGAGAAAACAGTTACATACATAGAAACATATAAGGGCACAGAGCAATGTTCACAGCTCACTTTAGTCCTGGACAAAGTCCTGATTTCTCCTGATTGAAGGCAATAACCTATACTCTCCATTCAGCACATGGCATGGATTGGAAGTGATATTCCTTGATAACCTAAGGATGCTGTTATCATACGTGGATGTATAGTGTCTCTGAAGTGGTTGTCCAACAATCTTTGAACAGATGTTAAGTTGTTGCAGCAATTGTGATTTTAAGGCTACAGACAGACTTCCAAACCAGGTGGTACTACAGTACTGAAGCACACTCATAATAACAGAAGTGAAGAACAACAAAAGAATCCTTCTACTGGCACCAAAGGATCTTAAGCAGTGAAGAAAATAGATTCTTTGCTTTGTTTTCGTACACACAGATTCAATCTGATCTTTCCAGGACAGGAGATGATCTATTACTACTCCTAGGTATTTATATGAACATACCTGGCTAATATTTTCACCATGAATAGTAATGGGGGATCTGTGTGTTTCCGGTGGTTCACCAAATATAATCTCTTCTGTCTTTTTTGTGTTAATGATAAGAGCGTTGTTATCACTCCAATCAACCACCTTGTTTACTCGTTGTTGATGCAGTCCAGGAAAGGAGGGCATAATCAGATTAATCGATTTTTGAAATGGCAGATGGATCGATAATAATAGTTAG